>ML257661.1:10542-34796 GCA_005239495.1 Nicotiana undulata
TTTTTTTTTTTAAAAAAAAACCCCCAAACCCCCCCCCCCCCCCCCCCCAAAACTATGTTTTTGTCAGGTGCCTGCTGAAACTATCTGGTGTCCCCAAAACCCCCTAAACTATATTTCCCTTCATATTGAAACATCCTCGTTATATTTCTGGCGGACCGTGTGTAATAATTTGCTATTGCGCGCGTGATGACTGAAAAATCTATCAAAAGGTCCCCACCTGACATCATGTAATGGCTAATTAAACCTTTATTCGTCATTTATTCACTTTCTTCCTCTTTTTTTCACCATTTCCCCCCATTTTTTCTCCTTTATTTCTCCATCTGGTTCCATCTAAAATTCTCCCTCTCTTGTTATTACGTGATCTATTTTTTATCTTTCTCATTTTATTCTTCTTTCATTTATTACTCAAATTTATTTGAAAGACGAAACATTCATTCAACAACTCACAAAAAAGATCTATTTTTTTTTGGTAAAACTGACTTGAAGTTACCCAGTAAATTTATACAATAATTTTGCAACAAAGAAGTTAGTTTTTAAAGTAGTACCTGTGCATAGCTATCTTCTTCAAAGCAACTCGAAGTTTTACCAATAATCTTCACTCAGTCGGAACTCCATTGAACCCTAGAATTTTCAGCAAACCCTAGTTTTTAATCCCCAATCTTGAAGAAAAAAAATAAAATAAGACTGAGCAATCGAGGGTTATAGGGGGAAATCAAGGTTATAACGAGAGGTGTAGTATCCATCATCTAAGTGGGTGAATATTTATCCCTCTAATAATACTTGATTATTACTTAAAATAACTAATTAAGTCATTTTTTTTGATTAAGCTAATTAGCCTCACACGTGGATTGCCACATGGCAAATATTTTTGATAATTTGGAGCGTGTAACACACACACTATCAGAAACATAACGAGGCTGTTTTAATATGAAGGAGAATATAGTTTAAAGGGTTTTTGGAGACACCGGATAGTTTAAGCATGAAACTGACAAAAATGTGATAGTTTAAGGGGGTTTAGGGTATTAACTCTTTACTTTATCATTTAGAAAACTTCTGTTCCCAAGCTTAGCTCAGATGCAACTTCCTTCTTTTTATGTTTTTTCTTGGGGTTGGGGGGAAGGGAAATGTGAAGCAGTGTAGAATTCAGATACCCCACATGTGCCAATGCTTTTTCTTTTTGTATTTTTTAAAAAGACCGAACAAGAATTAGCTATCCCTTTAAAGGGGGTGATCTAGCATTTCTGATGTACTGTTTTTTTGTCCAGAGTCCTCCTGAAGTACATGCTAATGCAGCAGAGACCCTATGTGCAATTACCAGAAACACCCCATCACCTCTGGCCACTAAATTATCTAGCCCAAGGTCTGTAGGACTCCAGTTGATACTTCTCTTGAAAGCTCTTTTTCTTTGGGATTCTTTCCTGATGATGTTAAGTTTGACTGAATAAGTTGCTCAACTTCCTTTACATGCAGCTTCGTTTCAAGGATATTTTGTCATGCCCTTGAAGATTCACAGTCGAAGTCTGCCCTTGTCCATTCTTTGACTGTCTGCATATCTCTGTTGGATTCAAAAAAATCAATCCCATCATTTATGATGTATTCCTTCCGGAGCCAGCATGTTTATGAGTCCCCCATGCATGTCAGTCCTGACACTATCGATGCAATGTTGCCTAAACTTGGTAAGTTTCTTTTTGCAAAAAATTTCATATGATTTTCAATTGCTAAATACTTGTTTAGATACTTTTCTACCCTTTTGATCAATTCAAAGTTTTCTAAGAGAGAGTGGGTGGTAGGAAATCATGAAAACGCAAAGCTGTTGCAGAACAGGCCACCAAAAACAAAAGAGAAGGAATCCTTTGCTTCCTCATATAACTGATGTGTTCGCTGCCCCTTGACCCTTATCTTTAAGATGTTTCATAACCGTTGCTCATTCTGGAACAGGTGACTTGGTCAAGCTGTTGAATGTGACCTCTGATGAAAAGATTCTGCCTACGACATATGGTGAACTCAGACCACCTCTAGGGAAGCATCGCTTAAAGGTTCGTGTTGTATACATTCTTTGAATCCAGTGAGCTGATCTTGTTTTTATACTACAATTTGATGAACTTAGGTTGATTGGTGTTATTTCAAAAGGATATTTATAGCTAGAATTTCCAATAGTATGCACTTTCATTATCCGTTAGAGATCAAGTTGGCTCATGTTTGTATTCTGGATGAATTGTAAATAGCTTGATAACCCTTGTTATATTTGGTGGATTTGTTACAACGTATTCAGCATTTAGTCTTTTGGAGTAGAAGCTCAGAAAGGAGTGTTTGCATGAACATATATTCCATATTTGCACGCTTCCTTTCACTTCCACTGTTAAATCATTGAGTTGTTAATCTTAGCCGAGTCTCTTTATCTATTTATATTTTGTGGTTTGCTTCTTTATTGTAGATTGTGGAATTCATTTCTGTGCTACTGAAAGCTGGCAATGAAGCTGCAGAGAAAGAGTTGATCAGCTCTGGGACGATTGAGAGAGTCCTGGATCTCTTTTTTGAGTAAGATTTTATGCCTATGCTCATGAATTCTGGAACTTTGAGTGGCTGGTTTACTCACCAAAAGCCATTGATTTTGTGTTGGTGGCTTTCTTACTACTTTCTTCTTTGGTCCGAACAAATTACTTGATTGCTGTATAGGTACCCTTATAACAATGCATTACATCATCATGTGGAGAGTATAATATACTCATGCTTGGACAGCAAAAACAATATCATTGTCGACCATCTTTTTGAAGAGTGTAATTTGATTGGGAAGATACTTCAAACGGATAAGCAGGCCACAATTTCTGGTGATGAAAAACAGGTTGATATTTTTCTAAATAACTGATTTACTTTCTATTAAATTATTAGGTTTTGAAATTGCCTCGTTCTTTTCGAGTTATCGCACCCCATTCTCTCCAAGAACAGAACATGTTAAATAGGCACATTGCAACCTCACTGTATTTAATAGCTTGATATGCTTTAATGGTGTTTTTCAATTGATGCAGCCAACTTTACCTGCTACTGCTAAACAAGCACCCCGAGTGGGTAACATAGGACATATAACACGGATTTCTAACAAACTTGTTCAGTTGGGGAAGAATGACAACCACATCCAAGAACATCTTGAGGTGTGTGAAAGCTTTATACTTTGTTGCTTGATATTCTTTCAACAACAACGAACTGCATATGAGCGCATCATCAACCAAAATTGTTCAGTTAGATTCTGAATGTTCTCTCTGAGTCCATTGTTTATGTCTCTAAGCAGTGCTCTCCGCACAACTAAAAAGGAATTAAGGATGGATGTCGGCAAATAGTTTCAACATACAGTTACCTACCCGCCTGTGCTTCAAAGGGATTGTCTTTGATATGAAATGATCTTATCTTGTTTTCTAGAAGTAGGGAAGAGAGCTTGGCACTGATTTTACTGTGCATTGTAATAAAAACTTTTTGATTGATTTTTAAGCACCACGTTCCTCTTCACAACTATGTAATTAATGACTTTGTTAAACAAAATCATTCGTATGCCTTTGATGTTAATATTTAGTTTGTGGTGTCCTATGTAAATTTACTGCAGTATCTCCTTAGATTCCTGTCACTTCTTTTTATTGTTTTTGGCTCGTGATATTGATTGAGCAGCAGAAGTTGGTGAAAGGTTCTGCCTCATGCGTTCTATATAATAGCTTTTGATGGCATTGGATTCGTGCAACATTTCATCTTCTCACATGTTAATCTGTATTCTTTATGCCAGAAAAATATGGAATGGAGTGATTGGCAAATTTCCGTCTTACAGGAGCGTAATACGATCGAAAATGTCTACCGATGGGCTTGTGGGTATGTTTTGCCTCTTCTTTTTGATTGTGTAACTGATCACCAATTTTATGTCATTTATAATGTTTTTCTGTCAATCAAATATGTGCTCATCCCAAATTAGTTAGGGCTTGGGCCGCTTGGTTATATGGATTCCCTTTGTCCATTCAGACACTTCTAGTAACGTGTCTTTTAAGGCAATTAGGAATTCTCTAACTTTAGAGGTTCTGTTCTAATTTCGTACTTATACTATATGGACATACAAGTTCTTAACCCCCTGTCTAACACCAGATGCGGCGTAACTATAACAACTACAGCAGCTGAACCACTTATAGTGTTAGTACTTTGTTGTCTTTACTAAAACAATCGTTGTTGTGCCTTGTAATTTTCAAGTATCTCAACTCTGCCCTCTTCTGGTGGAATGATAAAATGGAAAAAGTAAACAGATTTTCAAAATGATTGGAGTAGCAAACAGTGAGGAGTTTTAACAATAAAACGCGGACTATATTATAAAGATACTTCAGAGAGAGGTGTCTTCCTGAGCACCAATCTCTGTCTGTTGGACCTACTTTGGTGTACGAACTTTCTAGTATCTGAAGAAAGAGGTAGAAAATGGGGTAGAAAAGATAAGGGGTGGGTGGGAAAGCAGGGAATTAACTGTTGATGCGTTTTTGGTACCATTGTCTTGTCCTTTACTGTGATATAGTAGTGACCAGAAGTGTCACAATTTATTAGATGAAAAGCTTCTAGTGAAATCATTCAAACAGATAGTCAAGGGGAGCTCATCTGAATAGTATAAACATAAATGTCACAATTTGTAAGAGAGTGGAGAAGGAGAGGTGGTTAGGTTGAGTTTTCTTTTGGGAGCAAAAGAACTGAGTGTTCCAGCTTACTCCCTTCTTGCCTCTTCTGTTCTAGTGCCCTTGTCAATTCCTACATCAACTACTGGAATAGAGGTCATGACAAATTTTTTAAACATGAGCAGCCGGCCAACTGCATTGCAAGACCGGATGAGGGACAGTGATGAGGAAGATGTGCATGATAGAGATTATGATGTAGCAGCTTTAGCCAATAATCTTAGCCAAGCATTTCGATACACCATATATGACAATGATGATGCTGAAGAGGTAAGGGTTTATCTAATACATTGTAAATCAGGGTTGCTATCTCTTTTTCTGCTTTTTCAAAATTCTATTTCCCAGAAAAATCAGGGTTGCTATCTCAGCCTATTCTTTCTTTTTTGGGGAAGGAAGTTTAGAGGGGTGGGGGCGGGTTTGGGTGAGGGAGGGTGTTCTGCAAGCAGAAGAGAAGAAAAGAGGAATACCACTCTGGAAACTGTGCACATAACCCCAATTTTGGGCTTTGGGATGCCATTGGGTTATGGTTACACATTTGTCAATTCATTCATGGTCTTCATCATTTTTTTACAGGGTCATGCAGCTCTTGATCGAGATGATGAGGTAATACTTTTATTCCGTGATTGACTTTACTTCCTTTTGAATGTTTTAAAGGTCACTCACTCTTTTATTGATGCTATCATTAGCCTCTGGCATTCTCACGGTTCTGTGGTCATGCCATATAGGATGTTTACTTTGACGATGAATCCGCTGAAGTTGTGATATCATCCCTCCGATTGGGAGATGACCAGGGGAGGTGAGTTCACAGTTCTGTAGTTTTAAAGGAAAGTTTTGTACAGGAGTCAATACATTACACGTGTTTTCTGCAGCGTCTGTACTATAATTGGGTGTAGGTAATTAAAAATAAAATGGCCCTCCAAAACCCAAAGAATGTTAAAAGCAAGAAAAAGAAAAAAAAGAGAGGATGAGGAGAATGAAGAATTTTTTGTATTCCTCCGTTCATTTAACCATAGAAAATGCATGCCCTTGTGTTCCGTTGGTTCTTTTGGGTGTGTTAAAAAATGGTAAGTTAGTGACGCGGCGAGGTTATAGCATCTGTTCTTTCTATATGGACTTATTATTGTTTGTGTGTGACAGTTTCTTTTTCTTTTCTTTCACTTTGTGCAGCAGTTTATTCACAAACTCAAACTGGTTTGCTTTTCAAGATGATAGACTTGGCGATGCACCTATGAACACCTCACCTACAGGGGCAATGGAAGAGATCAACCTTAATGGAACATCAAACGATGGGAATAGCAATAGTGATGACGAGGTAGTAGTAGGAGAGGAGGACGAATTGGCTGAGAGCAAAAATTCTACAGATGCAACACCCACTTCTACTTCAAATGCTGTTAGTGGATTGGGTGGATCGGATTCTGTCAATGGTGGTAACTTCAGTCAACAAAGCGAGAAAACAGGTGTGTCAGATGATATGGGTTTCTTCCGCTTTGAGACGTCAGACAATGATGATCCCTTTGGAGACAGGCCTATGCCTGAATGGGCAGCGTGGGGGGATGCGTCAGATTTTCAAGTTGGTAGATCCTCTGTGAACCCATTTGAAGATCCTAGTAACTCTAGTGGCCAATTGGCCAATTCAGGGGAGGCAACAACTCCCTTGGTAAGTTCCACTTCTGGTGGTAGTGGAGAATCTCTTCCAAATGGTGTCTCAACATCTCCGGATTCTAGCAAAACTTCAACTGGATCTGATTCTAGTCAGAAAGCAGCTGCTGTTCCTTCTTTGTTTGAAGAGGATGTTGAATTTGTTGGCGTAGAATTAGAGGGTACTGAAAAGGCAATGGAACATGCTCTTAAGGAGGGGATTGTTGGGGAGGCTGCTCCTTTGAAAAGAAGTACTGTTCCTAAGAATCCTGAAAAGGAGAGTACAGATGATGGTGGGGCAGGAATAAAGGAATACAATGATGCAAACTACTGGAGAGTTGACCAAGAAGTTGCAGTATTGGAGTAACTGTATGCGGAAATCCACTGATCTTCATTTGAACCTGGGATTCAGCGCTGATTGCTTGGATCCCCATTTTTAGTTGGTGAGGTTATGCAGCCAGTTGTGTACAGTGGACTTGTTCTCTGATTGGGATCAAACAATAGGCTAATATAATGATTGTAACTTATTATTTACTGTTACACTTCTTGATGTTTATTGTTCAGCTTCTTTTTTTCTCAGTTATCAAATTTTTGATCTCTTCTCCCTATACATTCGGAATATTGTATCTGGTGTAAAATCTGGATAAAGTAGTTCCAGTTTAAGGCAGGCTTAAGGGCTGCAGTGTTGGAATAATCTGGCTCATATCTCCATTTTGTTAAATTATGGATACAGTTGGCTTTGTTATACGTTATTCTGAGTGCATTGGATATCCAAAAAAAGCCAATAGTTGCTGGATTCCATATTGAGAATCGAGAAGTTGCTTGTTTCATTTTTCTTGAATTGGTCTTCCAAAGTGCCTATTCCCCTCATCAGAAGAAGTGCTTATTCCATTTGGAGATGCTACTAACTTGCTTCTTATTCGAATGACTGGTCCAGTTGTCAGAGATTGAGAATCTGTAAGTAGCAAGTACCGAACTAAACTTCCATTTTGTGATTATGGGTTTCTTCAGGTTCAGTGTCTGCAGCTTTATTGCAAGTCTTCTACAGAATATCACATCCTGCATGCCAGCGATTGAACCACACTTCTCTTTTTACTGCAGGAAGTGTTCTTTCGCTGCTTGGTGAAAACATGAATGCTTTTATGCTTTTCCTGTTTGGAGTGTTTGGCATAGCAAATGCCTTGATGATAGCAAATGAGGAGGGTATGCCAAATTTGTTGATCTGCCTTGATGTGATTTTCAGCTACAGGTCATTGAGCTTTTAGAGGAAATACTGTGTAGTCTAGTGTTCGTTTTTTGAGTCATATCTGGATAATGCGCCCGGCAAAGCAGTGATAGAGATGAAGATGAAGATTCAGTTATCCTTTATTGCTACGTTGTTTGAGATAAGGGTAGATGAACTTGCTCCTTTGGACAGACTCAGTGTTGGGCAAATAGTGAAACGGTAATCCCGCAACTTACTGACTTAACATTACAGTCGGCATTATGAGCAGTGAAGGAGCAAGGATTTTGTGCAAGCGGGTTCAATCTTAGAACTATATAACTTTAGTCGTAAAATAGTAGTTGTCAAGTGGGTTCAAATCAATATTTATACAAAATCTACACAACTTTAATCCTAATTTATACATATAGACAATACTATTTTTTGGTGAAGCGGGTTCAGTTGAACCTGCTAACCAGCACTTGGGTCTGCCACTGATTATGAGTTGGAGTCTTTTTTTTGTTTTTGTTTTAATTATTCATGGCTGTGAATGAAGAGTTTCCATTTGCGTCCAAGGAATAGTAATAGAAAATATGTAGACCTTGGCACTCGTAGTAAATCTTTGGAGAAAGTTGCTGATAATGTTTTTCAAGACGCACCAGTAAGGGAATGAAAACATGTAGGCTTTAATTGTGGCTACGGAAAGTAGTCAAAAATATCCTTCTACTATCGAAAATTATTTAAAGTTACCCTCCATCATACTAATCGAGCAAAAATATCCCAACCGTCTTACTATTGGACAAATAGACTACCAGGTTAACGGAGGGGCCACATGCTCTATCCGGGTTTATTTTATAATACCTTCCAATCCATCTCCATAAACCATTGATCTTGGATTCCTTGGCATCCTTTCAAATAATTCAGTGCTACTGCCACTCCCATTATTTCTACTCTCAATTGGTCTGGAAGCTAACCTTTTCTC
Source organism: Nicotiana undulata (assembly GCA_005239495.1). Lineage (NCBI taxonomy): Eukaryota > Viridiplantae > Streptophyta > Magnoliopsida > Solanales > Solanaceae > Nicotiana > Nicotiana undulata. Next base: position 19,049 of record ML257661.1, read on the forward strand.
CACATGTTGCCGAATTCTAATTGTTGCACAAGCTTACACCTTTCCTTTCTCATAATGTTAATTTCCTTGTGAACTTATTCTTCAGCAATTAAATTCTCGTACTGAATTTCTGTTGCTTTCGTTTTCTTATTGTTATGTGGTTTATTTTCGGATTTTTGGATAAATAGTGAGAAAGACAACCACCTTCTTCATCCATTACCACTCTAAAAAGTTGTTAACATAATAACTAGATCTTAAAATCCTATTCATTTACCATTCTCTCGGCTTTTACACGAAAAGTGACAGAGTTGTGAGACAGACACAACAAAGACTGAATTCTTATTTCTGCAGAAAGATCAAGATAAAATTGAAGTCTCATTGTTGATCTATGCCTGTAAGAGCACATAAATTATAGGTTTAATTTTGTTCTTTTTTTTTTTTTTTTTTTTTTTTTTTTTTTTTTTTTTGTAATAAGAGGTATATCATTAACAAGCATCAATAAGATGCAAAGTTTACAAAAGAGAGAAATTCTCAGCTCAATAAAAGACAAAAAAAACTATCACAGAACTAGTGAGCTGATGAATTCCAGGAAAGTATTAATACTAATACGGGAGTGTGGTTAACCCAATTAAAAAGATTAACCAAACATCTAGCCTTGAGAGTGGGGGTGAGAGTTGAGATGCCATCAAAACATAGTTGGTTCCTTTCTGTCCATATGCACCACAAAATGCAAGCAGGAACCATTGCCCAGATCCTTATGATGGATTTCCCAACTTGTCAAGAGCACCACCTCTCGAAGGCCTCTTTGATATTGCCTCACATAGACCATTGCAACCTAAAACGTGACAAAAACATATTCCAAATGTCGACTACAACCGGGCACTGAAGAAATAAGTGATTGATAGATTCTAGATTGCTATGGCACATGTGACATATGTTGGCCGGATGAAAGCTTCTCCCGATTAGATTATCCTGTGTTAAACAAGCACCATTTAGGGTGATCCAGCTGAAGCATATGACTTTTGGTGGCAGTTTGGTTTTCCAGATTAGCTTCCATGGCCATTGGTCAATCATGTTCTTGTTTGAGCTCAATAAAAGATAGCCTTCCTTGAGTGAGTAAGCACCTTCCCCGCTATTGCCCTATTTGAGCCTGCCCCTCCTTTGGTTTGAAACTAGGATGTACTAGATGTTAGCAATGAGTGAAAAGTACTCTTCCAACTCCCAATCATTTAGGTTTCGTCTTAGAATCAGGTTGCAAGAGTTGTCCTCCCTATTTTGGGCTATAGCGGAGTCTGGATTACTTGCAATCATGAATAGACTGGGGTAGGAATCCTTTAGAAAAGTGGTTCCCAGCCATTTGTCCCTCCAGAATTGTATGTGTGCCCATCCCCAACCTATAAGGATGTGTCCTGGGAGAATTCTTCCCATAAGTTCCTGATTCCTTTCCATAGCCCTGTTCCATGAGATGATCTGGTTGTATTAGTGCACCAATGACCAGAAAAACCACGCTTTGCTCGATCTTCCAAAACTCAGCTTCTTCCTGATTCTACCTCCAATGCCATTTTATTAAGAAATATTTGTTGTGTAGTGTTAAATCCTTGATACCTAAGCCCCCTAGAGTTTTGGGAAGGGTTACTTTGGGCCATTTGACTAAGTGAAATTTGTGATCTTTGCTGCACCTTTCCCATAAAAATATTCTTTTGCTCTTGTCAAGTTGTGTCTGTACTTTATCTGGTATTAGGAAAAGTGACATAAAGTATATAGGAATGCTATCCAGGACACTGTTAATGAGAGTTAGTCTACTTCCCAAAGAGAGATACTGCTGCTGCCAAGAGGCTAATCTTTTCTCAAAAATTTCAATGATCACATTCCATATCTCTGTTGACCTGTGCCTGGCACCCAATGATAGGCCTAGATAAGTTGTTGGAAAAACACCAGTGTTACAAAACATAATACCAACCATCTCCTCTAGTTTAGCAACCATATTAATAGGGTAGATAATGCTCTTGGACATATTGATGTGTAACCCTGGCATAGATTCAAAGAGCATGAGTGTGAGGTTTAAGTACTGAACCTGATATTTCTCTGCACTACAGAATATGAGAGTGCCATCAGCAAACAGTAGGCGTGATACATTGACTAAGGAGCATGAAGCTCTACCCACATTGAAACCTTCTATCCATTGTAATTGCTTGGCATTTTCAAGCATTTTACTAAGTCCCTCCATTGACAGTATGAAGAGGAAAGGGGATAAGGGATCCCCATGCCTTATTCCTCTCTCAGGAGAGAAAAAACCTACAGGGCTCTTGTTGACCACGATAGAATATTTCATGGTAGTGAAGTTGTACTTGATCCATTTGATCAATTTCACCCCAAAATTCCATTTGCTGAAGAATTGAGACAATGAACTTCTAGTTTGTCGAAGATCTCTCTATGTCCAACTTGAATAGAAGTCCAGGAACACCACTTTTTTGCCTCCAATCCAGCACTTCATTGGCAATAAGAGTTGCATTAGTGATCCGCTTGCCTTTGATGAAGGCATTTTGATAGCCTGAAATCAATTTTCCAATCACTTTCTTTAGCCTTTCTGTAAGTACTTTTGCCAAAATCTTGTGAACACTACCTATCAGACTAATTGGCCTCAAGTCTTTAAGCACAATTGCACATTTTCTCTTCGAGACGAGCATGGATTTAACCATGTGACAATTGGCATGGAAGTGACTAAGAGCTTCCACTATGTCAAGCTTTAAACTGTCCTAACACTTCTGGTAAAGGGCCATAGTAAAGCCATAAGGACCAGGACTCTTATCAGGTGCACAAGAATTGATGGCATATAGAACTTCCTCCTCTTCAAAATCATGTTCCAATTATTCTTTCTCAATAGAGTTCAGACCATCCAGACCTTCAAAGGTGGCAATAGGCCTCCAATCTTCATTTTCGGTGTAAAGTTCTTGGTAAAAATCAAGAATCGCCTCCTTCACCTGCTCTTTGCTTCAATGATGACCTCACCGAACTGTAACCTATCAATGTGGTAGTACCTTCTATTAGAATCAGCTATTCTTTGAAAGTACTTAGTATTCTTGTCACCCCCATTCAACCACAAACATCTAGATTTTTGCCTCCAAGAAGTTTCTTCAGTCTTAGCTAGCTGCTGAATCTCTACCTTCAACCTCCGGATGTTGTTCTTTTCATCTAGAGTTTGTGGTCTCCCTTCAGTATCATGTTCTAACATCTGTAACTCTTCCATTGTTTTGTTGATCCTGGTACTTAATTTTCCAAAGACCTCCTTGTTCCAGATAGCCAAGTACTTTTTAATAGCTTTGGTTTTTGCGCAAGAATAAAATCAGGGGAGCCATTTAACAATATAACTTTGCCACCATTGCTTCACTAGATTAAGTAACCCTTCTTGTTGCAACCACATATTCTCAAATTTGAAGTAAGAATGGTCAGATGACCAATCACCACTTTCTAGGACAATAGGTTTATGTCTGAGACCGCCCTTGGCAATGCTATTTGTTTCACAGAGCCAAAATATTCATTCCACTCTGAAGTGAGAAGAAATCTGTCAATCCTGGAGGCTTGTAACGAGTCCTCCCCCTATGCCAAGTATAAAAGGCACCCTGCAAAGGAAGGTCCACCAGACCCATGTCTTCAATGAAATCAGAAAAGCTTTTCATGGCTCTTGACCTCCCTATGAAGTTGAATCTCTCATTCTCAAACCTACAAACATTGAAGTCGCCCCCTATAACCCAATATTCGTTCTAGAGACATGGTGTTCATGATTCGATTTGGGTCGATTTTTCCTTAAAAAGAAACCAAATCAAGTAAGTCGATTTTTCAAATATTAGAACCAAACCAAATCAAACCAAACCAATTGAGTCGGGTTTTTATCGATTCGATTTTTTGGTTTTTTCGGTTATTTATAGGATTTGTTTCTTAAATATGAGATATACACTACCAAACACATATTGCGACGACTACTTTTCAACGTAACACTATCAAATCAACTGCTCTTTGAAAAATCTATCATTTTCAAGATATATGGATGATAATTGAACCAAGTGGTGATGAATAATTTAAGTACTCAATTAAAAATTAATTATTTTTACCATGAAATAAATTCTTGTACTTAGTGAAAGAAAACTACCAATAAAACTAGAATGTAAAGGCAATGAACTAGACTAAAAATACAAGTAACTAATATGTACCATAAAATTTAAGAAACTTTATATAAACACACACACACACACACTACTTTTATAAGTGTAATAATAAATTTAAATAGCTACTTTTATAGTCAGTTTGGTTCTTTTTTCTGGTTATTTTTTTATTAAAACCAAAACCAAACCAAATTTGATCGATTTTAAAAATTCAAAACCAAAAGCAAACTAAACCTAAAAAGTATGGATTTTTTTGGTCGGTTTTGTTCGGTTTTTAGAGTTTTATGAACACCCGTACCAGAGATCCCTTACAACTGACAGTTCATTCCAAAGGTCCACCATTTCCCAGTTAGTATGAGGTTCGTAAACACCAAAGAAGCAAAATCTGAAATCTACCTGGATGCCTTCAAACATAGCTGAGATAGTGTGTTGACCTTGATGATAGTCTAAACATCTCCACTGTCTACTGTCCCACATGATTATAATTCCACCCCTAGTACCACTAGCTTTAAGTTCTACCCAATATACTCACCTTGAACCCCATACATGCCTCACCATTGACACAGAGAAATTTTCAGTATTTGTTTCTTGTAGGCATACGATGTTTGGCTTCCATTTTTGAATAAGTGACTTAATAGTGTCTCTTTTGCTCACATCATTGAGCCCCATTATATTTTAGCTGATAATATTTGCCTTCATTTAGAGAAGGCTTTGTGAAACCTGCCCCTGCTTGATTTACTTCCTCTATCATAATTAACTAAGCATTCCAGCTTTTTGGCAATAATCTCCCCCTTTTTCTTTGGAGTTTTCCCAGCGCTTCCTTTCCCCTTTAATTGCTGAAGTTGATATTTACGTTTTTGCTCCATTCTCAGCATCATGCCAAATATTTCGTGTTCAAACCCTGGTGAATTAACCCCAAAAGCTTTGCAAGCTTTAGACATCACGATCTTGGTGCAGTGCGAAGTCTCTATAACTGTCGGGGAGTGGATCATTTGTTGTTCTGCATGATTATCACCATATAATGGCAATGACAAAGTGTCATTACTGAAAGGAGAAGAAAATCTTGAACTGGGGGAACTGATCATGGAGGGTTCGGGATAAAGAGATGGGAGACTGAGAAGTGGGAGAGAATGCATGACCTATGCTTCGTCGTCAGCATCGCCTTCGTTTAAAACCATTGCTTCAATATCCAGAGAGGCTTTGGTTGATGAGTGTAACGAGGTTGAGGCCTTTTGATTCCTTTTAGAGTTGGATCCCATATTTAGAAGTTGTTGGGCTTTACAATAATGGGCTGACCCTGTTTTTCTCCATTCTTGTTTTTGCTTGCCTTTATAGTTACAGACATTTTCGTTCCTATACCATATAGGAAACTATATTACTAAATATGTTCATGATTTGAAAATTACCCGCCCTGTTAATAGTTTTTTTACAAAACAGATACAATGCATTAAATACAGAATTTTAGTAGATATAATCTTCCTATTAAGGCGCTAAAATTAAGGAAGTAAATATTCTTTCAGATATTTCATTAAATAAGGAATCATTGTAGTATTAAAATTCCTTATTTAGGTGCGCTAATATTGGGGAATTAAAAATTCTTTCAGAAATTTTCAAACGCAAAGCACGCTGTATTAATTTTCGTCTCTTTCTATTCAATGTACCCAGTTTGTAGATATTTTGTACATAAATTGTAGATTATTGTATTTTGATTGTAGATGCTTTGTTTTTTGTTTTCACAAATTAAAAAACTTCTACAAATCTTCTGCAAAAAATGCAATTATGTCGAAAATCCCAATTAAACTACAATCGAATGAGATTTGGGTGATACGATGTTGAGATCTGTTTGCCTTTGTAGTTTATTTTTAGTTTTTTTATAGAATTTTTGTAGATGAATAGAAAATTTCGTAGTTATATTAAATGTAGTTATTATGATGTTTAGAATACAATTTGTCTACAAAAAAACTATACATTAACTACATTCTGGACACAATCTACAATTTATCTACAATTTAACTACAATTTAACTACAATTTATCTACAATTTCTGTAATATGTCTTCTTCTTCTTCTTCTTCTTCTTCTTCTTCTTCTTCTTCTTCTTCGAGATTCAATCTGAAAATCAGTCAAAACCAAGTCCCATCTTCACCAAAAACCCTCAAAATTGAGATATAAACTCCAAACCATATTCCCGATTATTTTCAACAACACCCAATCCAAACAAATAATGATTTTTGAAAACCCAAATTTGAATTCAAGCTTTCAAGCTTTTTAATGGCTGTCAATGGTGGATTTGAGAGAAGAAAAGATGAAGAACATATATATGATCGCCAATTTCTGAAAACGATGAAGAACAGAATGTAGCAATTTCGACTTGTTGAATCTCGAAGGTCTGAATTCTACAATTTGAAGAAGAAGGAAGGGAGAAGAGGAAGAAAGGGGAGGGGAAAACGGCTGGTTACAAATGATGGGGAGAGAGAAACGTGGGATATATGGACACCTTTAATTAAGGAATAAAAATCTGCCCATTAATTATACCTCTTTAATTAAGGAGTAAAAAACTGCCCATTAATTATAATCCTAAATTAATTATGGTATAGATTTGATAATTTGGTATACTAAATATAACTAAATCAAATCAAAACTTATTCATATATGATATAAGAATGTAAGAAATTCTTATAGGAAACTTATTTGTAGATTTAACCCTCTTTTGACTCTTTGCATAATAAGCCTGGTCCATAGACTTGGCCTGAAAAGAATGGGATTTAACACTTGTTGGGCCAGATTTCCAACACTTGTTGGTCCAACCCTAGCAACCGATGAATTTTTGAATTTCACAGGCACAACTGGTGTTGTGTTCGATGAGGGTACGCTTTGGACCGCTGGATATTAGGCTGCTCTGGATCAGCTTTTCTGGTCATGACATGCTGGTGTGAGCATCTGCCATGATTGAAACTTCAAAGGTCTATTTACCACCATATTTAGCTTGCTTGGAAGTTCAAAATCAGGGTTGGAGACACATATACGAGCCCAAAGAACTTGGTTCCGTTTCTTTGAGTCCTCATCGGACCCAACATATCCTCCACACCGGTCACCAATATATTTCAATGAGTTTTCTGACCAAGCATGAAGAGGAATGCCAAAAGCCCTGATCTATCTGTGGTTTCCGTTTGGTGGTGCTGCCTCTGCTCCAATGACCGGAGACCACCATTCAAGTGTGAGTCTTCTCCTATTCCAGAACCAGTCCCCCACTATGATTATCTCTACGTCTTGTCTAGAAGGAAGTTCAAATAACATTTTATTGTGGGTTAGTGGGATAACGTGCAAGCCTACTGTCAGCCTCCATCTCTTCAAGAACCAATTTTGAATGACTTTTAGATTTTGGCTCGAGCTAAAAGGATCATTGAAATTTGAATGTACCCATAAGGAAACAAGAAAGATATAGATCTAGTTCCTCCGGCTTAGATTGCATCTGAGAGTCCATTACCGGCCACTCTTGAATGTTGGCAGCTTCCATGAACGACTTTCCCGATAAGCTAAATTTTTGAAGAACTGGATTGATGGGTTCGCCCAAGAATCTGTGAATTTTTCCTGCAATGTCACTCCATTTCAAATTGTAATCAGCCTCTGGGACAATGATTGCTGATTTCCTTCCTCTTTGTTGTATCTCTATCCGTAAAATCTCTCATAAATGTTGTAATTCTGATAAACTCTATGTAATACTTCTTGTTGTAATCTGCTCCATCATCTATAGAGATCCCCTGTTCCTCTGGATTCTAACTTTAATACATTGCATATCCAACGCAGGTTGTCTTCATCGAAATTGATGTTGCTGGAGAAACGTCTGCTGAATTCCTTAAATAAGAGACATCTATGTTGACCTTCGCTGATGTCTATAAGTTCAAAAGACTTATTACTTGCAGTGAAGAATACCCTTTGACCCATGTTAAAGAAGAGGTTTTCTTGGTGGAAGGTATATTACTAAGGGTAGTGGTCAAATTTGTTGAAGAGAGAGGTTTGAGAAATTTGGGGGGTTATCGGAGAGGGGACTATGAGAGAAAGGGTATCGGAGAGGGTGTTTTTTTTTTTTGGTCGGACAAGTTTCTGGATTTGATCGGAGAAGTTTTGATCGAGGTTTGGTCGGAAGTCTAGATAATATCGGAGAGAGAAAGAGTGTTTTGTTGCCCCCCTCGGCATTTGTGCATGAGAACATTTTTTATATTTTTGGATTTTTGGATAAATAGTGAGAAAGAAACCCACCTTCTTCATCTATTACCACTCTAAAAAGTTTTCAACATAATAATGATTTTTGGATTTTTTTTTGTGGTCTAAAATAAGTGATTTTTCTAGATTTTAAGAATGAATTAATTATTTTTTTCTAATATTGTCTTTGAAGTAAATAATATTGTATTAGGAGTGTTTATGTGAAATAGTAAAAGTTAATGTGATCAATTTCATTGCTAAATAATGTAAAAAGATGGATTTCTGTGAAAACAGCCAAAAAAAATCACCTATGAGAGGAGTAGATCTTAAAATCCTATTCATTTACCATTTTCTCGGCTATTACACAAAAAGTGACAACAAAGACTGAATTCTCATTTTTACAGAAAGATGAAGATAAAATTGAAATCTCATTGTTGATCTATGCATGTAAGAGCACATAAATTATATGTTTAATTTGTTCTTCTATTTCTTTTTGGATTTAATTTCTTCTTTAACATGAATCTCTCTCGCTTTAAAAGCAATTAGAGGGGGAATTGGTAAAATGGCAATAACTTAAGGAATTCCAGATTTGACATTGCATATTGTAACTTTGTGGGTCTAAGCGATAAACATGTTATTTGTTTTTAACTCTAATGGAGATTAACCTCTGTTTTCTTGGGTTTATCAATGTGGGTGTGCAGATAGAGATTGACTTTCATTTCTTGAGTTCTTCAACTGCATTTGTAGATAAACGGCTCCAACGAAAGAGATGAAGTAAGGTTCAGACTTTAAAGTGGTTGAAAATGGTGCATATTATTGAAATGAACCAAAAAATCATGTATCTAAATTCAAATAATTCTTTTTTATTTGAGACAGAGATCATCTCAATTCTAAAACTTAAACAAGAGAATCCTTGGATAACTTCTTCGTTTCATGATTTTCCTCATCTTGATAACCATCCTTCTTCCCTGTTAGAAATGGTGTAGCATTATCTTTTTCTTTAACCTGAGATGATGACAAAAATTAAATATTAAAGTCTAACCACTAGAAAATGATTCCACTTATATACACATAATCAGTGCTTTTTAACTTACAGCCAAAAAGTTCTCTTATTTTTAGGACCCGTTTGGCTATAGTCTTTGCCAAAATAAATTTGGGTTTTATTTGGCAAGCACATATTTGGTCATAGATTTTGCTTATATTTTGGCAAAATTCCAAATCCTCAAACTAATTTAATAGTTGATTTTGGCCAAAATATCACTATTAGATTTTTTAAAAATTGGCCCAAATTTTTGTATTTTATAAAAGAGCCCACAATTTATATTTTGTAACAATGTTGCTTCGTTTTCTCGGTCGTCTGATAGTGTATCATGTAATTCATTATAAAAATGATAATTTTGTACCAAATTTATTTATGTTTCAAGACTATGGTTTGCGATAATAAAATGAATGTTATTGATAATGGTACTGTTGGGTATTTGTGATAGTTTTTAGAACTTGTGGGTATAAGTCATGTTTTATGTTTTTCCAAAATAAATTTGGGAAATATGTTTTGAAAACTGATGTTCAAATACATTTTCATCTTCAAACCAAACTTCGCCCAAATCACATTTTTCAAAACAAATTTGAAAATAATGCTAGCTTAGTAGGTTACAAATGACAGTTTTTATGAACGGTTACATGTAATTATCAGACATTTTTTCTTTTCTTTTTATACTGTCAGTGTTTGGAAGTTAAATATAGGGAATTCTTACTTGAGGTGTAGAATGATCACCAGGCTGTTTCTTTTTGGTTTCATAAGTGCAAAAATAGGAATACAATCCCATACCAACAATGGCTACTAGTATACCAAGGATGTTTGTTGATGTGAAGGGATCATGCAGCAGTGTATAACCAAATCCTAGAACAAGACATGTTTTTAAGTGGCCTAACACTTGGTATGTAACTGGTGATGTCTTCCCTATCACCATAAATGTGCTGAAATTCACTGACACAGCAATCAGGCATGACAGCAATATGAACCCCTGCATTTTTTTTTGCAAATTCAACTCATTAGCCATTTGCTCATTCTTCTATAAATATAGCCATAGATTTCTATGTTTAAAGATTCCTAAACCTAACTGAAAATTAATTTAAATGATGGAAACTGATAGTATAATTAATTTTCTGGCGAAGTATGATCAGTTGTATAAAAAATATTTGACCTATATATATAATATAATTTTCCCACGAAAGATGTTCAATTGACCATCCTTAGCCTGCATGCAGTAACTTCGCCCTTCATTATAGTAACAAATGATTTGTAGAACATATATACATATGGATTTATGCTTACCAACACAATATTAGAGTATTTGTAGGCAAAAACGTTCTTTTTGGTAAGGAATTGATCCACCAAAGGGCCAGTCACAAATAGAATAGCTGCTTGGAAAGGGGCTGACTGGTACAACAGCTGTGTAGATGAGATGTTGAGCCTCTTCTGAATTGTGTTGGTAAGCTGATTTGGAGGGTCAAGTCAATGCATGAAAAATTATTTGGAGGAGCACGTAATGAAAGGATACAATTTGTCCAACACAAGTTGTAACAATGGCTAGTAGAGAAAGGACTGTGCCAACAAAATTGAGCTGAAGATCAGTAATGGAGGCAATGCCAACTCCAAGCAGCAAAATTAACAGCGACAACTTAATATTCCGGCTGCCAATAAAAGGTAACAAAATTATGATTTCGTAGAGATCTTGTGAGACTAGGCTTTTTTTCTTTTTTTTAAAGGAAAATATGAAACTTAGAATTACCTGAATTGCTTCTTCAAGAAAATGGTTTCTAAAAGTACAGTGAAAGGAATGATTGCTAATTTTGTCATCTGAAAAAACAACACAAAAGACATTGTTAGCACATTTCTTTCCCTTTTGGTCGCAAAACCTTTAGGGGTCGTTTGGTTGGAATACGATTTATACCGGTATAAGTTATATTGGGATAAGTTATGCTGAGATTAGTTATGCTGGGATTGTTGTTTATTCATTGTTTGGTATGTTGTATTAAGAATGACAATTGCATAATTTTTAAGAAGAATGTATAAGTTATACCGGTGCTAATTACCCCACCTTCTATAAGGTATAAGTTATCCCAGTGTTAAAATTAACACCAGGATAACTTATACCTGATTTGCTAACCAAACATGGTATTAAGGTGGTATTAAATTTCTATATCACCCTTATACCTTCTTATACCTCATACCAAACGACCCCTAAGGACCAGTTACTAGATCTCGTCGTTTCGACTTTCAGGGACCAAAATTTGGCTTTTAGAAATTGATACTCCATCCCTTTCAATTTAGATGAGGTAGTTTAACTCGACACGGAGTTCAAGAAAACAAAAAAGACTTTTGAAACTTATAGTCTTAAAAGCTTAACGGGTAGAAGCTTTGTGAGCTATAAAATTTGTGCGATTATAAAAGCTTATCATGAAAGGTAAAATAGGTAAAATAAAGAGTTTAAAGTTAAATTATTTCCAAATTTAGAAATATGTCATTTGTTTTAGAACAGACTAAAAAAAAAAATACCTCATCTAATTTAAAACGGAGGGAGTACTAGTTTTCTCTTTTGTGTTATAGTAATTTTTCTTCTAGTGTAGCCGGTCAAGAGGAGGGAAAAATTATATTGTCATTAAAATTGTTTCAATCTAATGACTTTGTTCTTTCAGTCTTTCATAAAGTATTGGTGTCTTTATGCAAGTGGTAATCATATATAGTTAGGAGATTACCGGTTATGTCAGTTCATAAGTAAGTTAGCACAATTAATCAATTCATAAAATATTATTAATATTAGTCAATTAGTTATTTTTATTAAAAAAAATGCAAATATTTGTTTTCTTTTGAGTGAGTGTTGTTGGAATAGATTGGATACATCTTAAAGAGTTTAAATATCAGTTTTGGGATGATTGGGTAGACTATTGAGGTGGTTTGAATTGAAAATTCGAATTCAAAGATGAACATGAAAAAAGATGATATGTATCATACTTGTATCAAAATGTGTATCACATGTCTATATATGTGTGTGTGTCTATTTGTTTTTAGTATTTCATACCTTTGTTTGTTACCTCATCCATGAAATTTGCTTTCTGTCTTGTATCTAATGTTATTTTTCACGCTTAAAAATATGAAAGGAGATCTTTGCGTGCGATCCTTGGAGAGAAAGAATCCTTATTTATTTGAGTTTTCAATTTTTGTATATGATTGGTAAGTATTTGGTACGTCTATGATTAATGGCTTAAGGTTGGTAAGTTAGGACTTATTCCCTGTATAATTATGTAAACACAAAACCTTGAAGTGCTTCATAAAAATAATTCACTTTTGGTGAAGTAATTTAGCATGCAGTAGAAGTGAAAAGTGTATTTTAAATACCTGGTAGAAGCCAATAGAATTAAAACCGAGGCTAAGATTGAGAAAGCCAATGGAAACGCCATTTAAGATACCAAAGAGCATCACAGTCTTCATGTCAATAGGTTTGTTCTCAAAGAAATTGAATCTTAGTGCCACATGTAGTGTAACAAATGTCACCATCAGATGCCAACTTGTCAACGTTGTTGCTGGAAAGTAAAAAAAGAATTTTATAATACTATCTAGTTATTTAAAAAATAATTAAAGGAAGATAGTGGTTACCAAATGGGAAACCAAGATTGCTCATCAAAGCTTTGTTGCAGATAACAATGGAGACTGAGGATGCCACTGACAGAAATAATGCTCCCACCACACCCAGCTGCAACTTTGTCTTCTCACCCATCTTTTATCAAATCAAAACATGGATGATATAAGAAGAATTACTTGTAAGAAAGTGTATGTACCTCTAGAAAATGGAAATAGTGGCTATACCAATAAATTTTAGGCTCCTACAGCTCCAAGAAGTCAATTTCAAGAAATTAATGATCTTGAAGAAGAGAGGGAAACTCAATGACTTGTTCGAGAATGTAGAACAATGAATTGAAGCTATCTTTTATTTACACTTCTAGTGTGGGTGGTTGGGGGCTAACCATATTAATTAATAACTAAAGTTCGCACTGAGAGTATATAAATTTTATATATCATTAAATTAGATTAATCTATAATAGCATCTACTACTATTGAAATACACGAAGAACGGAAAATGAAAAAGACAGATAAAGGAGCAACCAACCAAAATGCCAGCGTGGCACCATTATATTGTATTGATAGCGTAAAAATTATACGAGTAGCCTATAAAACTTGCATCCTAATTATTTTTGCTGTATTTGGTTTCTAGGTCAAGCGGTTGATGATCATTTTCCACAGAGGAAGCTAACGGCAGTTGTAAGCAAAACCATTTGACTGACTTTAGGTTAACAAATATTCCCTAATTAGACCTAAAAATTTGAAGCAATCATATTAACAATAAAGCAAGAAACTTTTTTTAATTGAATATCCTCATAATTAATCATATTCAGTGTTTTAACTAATTCTATGTACTTGAGTTTCAACAGCTGAAATTAGTTTTATTTACGTTCATTATAACCTAATGAATCAAATACTGGTTTAATTGGTTGAAAAATAGATAAAATGATACTAGAAAGATATTAATACATATTGCTGGTTCACCTAATGAGGAGATAAAGAAAAAGTAGTGTTTGTCTTGATAGAGAAGGGAGAAAGGTGAAGTGAACATTTCTTAATGTGACAATGTACCTGCAGCCAGAACTAACACAACCGTTGGTACCCACAACAAGACCAATGTGTTTGGTGAGAAAATAAAACTTTAATTTTACTCCAAAAATGCATCTCATATAAAAATGGAAAAATGGTGTCTGAAAAGCTTATATTAAGAATTCTTGATCTATGCATGTATTTTCTCAACTGTCCTTTTGGTCTTTCATTCAAATACAAATACAGTGCTAATTAGAAAATCTTGAAGATCTTCCCGACTTGAGAAATTAAGATTCTAAGTCCAAGGAAAATTAACTCCTCCCCGTAAGACAATAAATTCGCATCTCTGAGCCTTCGTATTTCAATCTAGTGCACCATCTTCAAATGATCGTTGGTACAGATTGTTAGTATATTATATTTGTAAAATATTTCTGAAGAAGATAAAATAAGATATATCCCCCACATGAATGGGGAATGACTATATCACGGAAATATGCATGGTGTGATTCGCAAGCAAGGATTAATCACATCTGGATAAGTAGGTTTCCCTTTGAACTTTCCGCAGTGAACTTATGTCGGATATACTCGGTCAATCGGTAGATTTGATATCTTCGAACCGTCGAACTTTGATGTATACCTATAAAACCATAAGTCACACAATCAACCCTTAACCGTCTGTGGTTCTCATTGTTGTTTTCGTTTCAGCCATGAACACCGCATGGTTTCATAAGCGCGTAGAGAACTTGTCACGACCCCAAATCCCAACAGGCCGTGATGGCGCCTATCGTGGAACTAGGCTAGCCGACCATCACTTTACTACGCATTTATTCAATTATCACAGTTCACAATTAAATAATAAGCAACAACCACATCAAAATTAATAATAATAAGTCTTAGCGTCCCCTTAATACTCTAAACAAACCTCCCAAGAATTGGAGTCAATAGTCATGAGCATCTAAGAATAAATAAGTCTATTCTGCTAAAACTATAATATATGTCTCTGAATCAAATGCTAAGACTAAATAAGGAAGGGAAATGGAGAAGCTGTGGACGCTGGACAGCTACCTCGAAATCCCGTGAAATGCTGCTATCAACTGCGTCAGCTACTGCTGCGAACTAGTACCTGGATCTGTGCACAGAGGCACAGGGAGTCTTTATGAGTACGCCAACTCAGTAGTAATGAAAATAAATCACAGTCTCAGTAATATAAATACACAGAACATGTACACCATTCCACAAACCAGTAAAACACCAAGTCACCACGTAGTATTCATCAAATAATGAGTTCGAAATCAGTTTTAAGAAATCCTTTGAAAACAAGTGCAATATCAGTATATCTCAATAACATTCTCAGTAAAACCAGTTCGAAAACGAAGTAAATATTTGTTTGAAAACTCAGTAAAAATCTTCATAAAACTGCCCCTCGGGCCAAAATCATTTATCGTAACCATTGCCCATCAGGCATCCTCACAATCACTCTGCCCATCAGGCATCCTCACAGTCACTCTTCATAAGCCCCGCGGGCATCACTCATTCGGTACCGGCGCTCACTGGGGGTGTGTTACAGACTCCGGAGGGGCTCCTACAGCCCAAGCGCAATAATAAGCCACAGCATGGCATAAATCACACAAATATAGGCCCGCAGCCTCACTCATATCATAACATCCTCACAATATAGGCCAGGAACCTCACTTAGTCAGACACTCTCAATTTTCCCTTCAGGCCATAATATACCGGGTTCTCGACCCAAAATAGTA
>ML257662.1:6886-44269 GCA_005239495.1 Nicotiana undulata
ATTTCACCTTTAGTTATCACTGTTGAATTGTCGAACCCGGATATGGCTCGAACCTTTGGAATCATTGTGTTTTCTACTAGCATTTCTTCTATGACTTTTATCAAAATAATATTGACTGAACTGCCTGGATCAATCAACACTCTTTTAACGTTAGTGTTATGAATGAGTAAGGATATTACCAGTGCGTCATTATGCGGAAATGCTAATCCGCCAAAGTCCGCGTCATCAAAATATATTTGCTCTTTGCTCATTTCTTTTCGCACCTGCTTTCCATTGGTGTTTGTGACTTTAGAAGTTAACTGGCAGATTATCCCGTTTATTTCTTCTCCTCCATGTATTACATTAACAATCCGTTTTGGGGAAGGTGGCTTTAGTGGCTCATGCATGTTCTTCATATATGCCTGTTTACCTTTATCACTAAACAAGTCCGTTAAATAACCCTGTTTTAATAAATGTTCTATTTCACCTTGTAAATATCTACAGTCTGCCGTTCTATGGCCGTGATCATTATGGAATTCACACCATTGATCGAGGTTCCTCCTGTTAGGGTTGGAACGCATTTCTTTAGTCCATTTAACCTTGTCTCCCATACTTCTTAGTATTGAGACAAGCTCAGTGCTGCTTATATTAAAGTTATGGTGTCCAATTCGGGTAATATTCCGAATTTGTTAATCTCGATCTCTCCTGGATCTAAATGAGGATGAGTTCATATCTCTTCCTGAAGGTTTTGTATTTTCAAACCTAGGACGTAGGTCACGTCTCGAGGGTCCTAAGTAAGGATCATACCTGTTTTTACCTGACTTTTTCTCTGACTCTAGCTGCCTTGTTTTGTGATATTCTTCATCTTTTGATCGTGTGATTATATCCTCTTCAATTCTTAATTTAGTACTGTACCTGTTGTATACGTCATTCCATGTTGTGGCTGGGAATTCTCTTAGACTTTCTTTAAGTCGTCTCGTGGCTTCTGAACTTTTATCGTTCAAGTTGCTTGTGAATGCCATAGCTGCCCAGTTGTCGGGCACCCTTGGTAATTGCATTCTTTCTCTTTGAAACCTGTCTACAAACTCACGAAGCAATTATTTTTCTCCTTGCTTTATTTTAAATATATCTTCCATTCGTTTTTCAACTTTTTGTGCACCAGAATGTGCTTTTATAAATGAATCTGCAAGTTCAGCAAAAGAATTTATAGAGTTTTCAGGGAGAAGAGCATACCAGGTTAAGGCTCCTTTCGTGAGTGTTTCTCCAAATTTTTTGACAAGGACTGATTCTATTTCCTCTTTTGTCAAATCGTTGCCTTTTACTTCAGTAGTGAAAGCAGTTACGTGATCACGTGGGTCAGTCATTCTATCGTATTTAGGGACATCAGGCATTCTAAACTTCTTAGGTATAAGTAGTGGGGCTGCACTTGGCTTCCAAGGTTGTTGAGAGTATCTATCAGCATCAATTCCTTTGATAATAGGTGGAACACCAGGGATTTGTTCGATGCGTTCGTTTTGTTCTTTTATCTGCTTCTGCATAGTTAATAATAAATTTTGTAATTCTGAATTACTAATCGTACCTGGTCGTGTTTCAGGAGATGTATTGAGAGTATCATTCCTGGTTGAATTTGTTAACTCCACTTGCAAATCTTCTACTGGAATTGCATTATTTAGTGGCGGTGCCGGTGGCATTAGAGGTAATTGTGGTAATCCTCTTGCAAATTCTCGCAAAGCTTGTCCTACGTAGTCTGCAATCATTTGCCTTATTTGATCTGATTCCTCCGGCTGTTCAATATTATTACGATTGCCAGCTCTTTCAGGAGATGGTTCTCTCGAAGTTCGTGGAGTTCCTCGAGGAGGAGTTGAAGCTGGGGTTTCACTCCCTTGCTGGTTGTTATCGTCATTATTGCTGACGTTGTTGTTGTTGAAATTCGACATGATTTTAAGGATATCGATTGGTAGTGAAAACGATGATTATCAGATTCCCGGTAACGAAACCAATTTGTTTAACCAAAAAATGAATTCTTTTGACTAAAGCTTAATTTAGGAAAAACTCGGGTTACTGTAATCGAATTAACCAAATAAAGAGTAAATAGCAATAGTTTTGAGAGAAAAAGAATAAAAATAGCTTTTTAGTTCCCCCAAATCAGATGATCCTGTTTGTTACATTTTCATCCCTTTTATAGGGATGTTTTCCTAGTACAACATTTGTATTCTTGTCATGAAGCCTATTTAATGCTAAATTATTACATTTATGAGGCGTTACAATGATGAATAGTAACTGTTATTTTAGGAGTTACATAACGTACAAGACATTGATTGTTGGTCTTCGAATCGGCCCATTATTGCATCCGGATTCATTGTGACCGTACCTTTTCTTCTTTGAGGATCTTTCCGCGGCTAATTCCTTGCATTGACCGTACCTCTTTATCCAGTGTCCGCGTATGATATTTTAATTGGTCCATCTGGCTGGCTGAGTCATCCAAAATTTTTACACATATGATGCTATATTTTTTACCAATACAGTAACAATTCGAGCGGTTGTTTTGAGATTTTGCTTTTTGTTTGGTGGTATGAGGCTTTGAGTAACTTCATATGATGCATTATGACTTGCGTGTATGGTTGAGTTTGATATTTGAGAGGTTCAAGATTGATTTGGAAGGGTGATTCTCAATTTAGAAGCTTAAAGTTAGAAGAGTAGACCAAAGTTTAACTTTTGAGTAGACGATCTCCGAATTGGGGTTTTTTGGTTGCAATAAGTTAGTATGGTAATTTTCGACTTGAGCGTATACTCGAATTTGAATTCGGACGTTCCTAGAGGGCTTTGACTCTATTTGTCAAAATTTGACAATTTGAAGAAATAGATAGTTCATAGGTTGGACCGGAAGTTGAGTTTGGTATTATCGAACTCCTATCATGGTTTTTAGACCTTGGTTGGATTCATTTGATTGATTGAAACTTGTGCGCAAAGTTTGGTTGTGATAAAAAATGTCTAAGTGTGATTTGGACGCGTTCTGCGAAGTTTGAAGGTTTGAAAGTTAAGAGAATGATTTTGATCTTCGATTCTTGGTTTTGAAGCTACTTGTAGTATTTTGGGCCTTTGGATAAGTTTGGATGATATATTTGGACTTATTGGTATGATTGGACAGGGTCCCGAGGGGCTGGGGTATGATTCAAGATAGTTTCAGATCATTTTGGTTGAGTTTTGCATAAATCTTCTGATGTTCTGATGTGCTTCGTGTTTGCCATTAGTGAATCGCGTTCGCATAGAGTAATTTTGGTCACTGAATTTTTGTTCTTCGTGTTCGTAACACGGAAATCGCGTCCTCATTGGGTTGAGGGGAAATGCTTCACATTCGCGAGAGAAGGTGTCACGACCCAAAACCCACTATAGGTCGTGATGGCACCCAACGTTACCGTTAGGAAAGCCAACAATGTACTATTACGTTAATTATTCATTTTATTACTTTCAAAAATCATAAGTTGTAACGACCAGGCCGGTCGTTTTGAGAGATTGAGCCCCGAACCCCTAATAACTGTTTTCCCCACATCTGTTTATGCCTTTGGGACTTGCCGAAGTGATTAGTTATGAAATTCGGAGAGTTTTGGGACACTTAGTCCCTAAATGTGAGTTTAAACCTTAGAATTTGGACCATAGTCGGAACCGTGCGAAGACGGATCTGGAATGGAATTACGTCAACTCCGTTAACTCCATTGAGTGATTTTGGGGTTAGGAGTGTGTCCAGAATGTGTTTTCGACGCCTGTAGTAGATTTAGGCTTGAATTGGCGAAAGTAAGATTTTCGTCGATTTCGGCCGAAAATCTAAATTACGCCAATTGTTCCCCGGCAACGACGCCAAAATTTGGTATGCTCAAATTACACCTTCAAATAGTGCAAGCGGTCGATGTCAAATATAATAACCCAACTAGGATGGGTCGAATCCCACAGAGAACAATATGGAGGCGATTAGGAATGTAAGAGAGTTATCACTTATCGCGCAGTGCCAAACACTTAGATTTTTAGCTGTGAAAATATTATAACTAATTGAAAAAAATATAAACTAACCTAGAAAAGCAAGTAAAATGATCAATGACAACAATTATGAATGCTTCGGGAATTACACTCAAGTAACGATCCAATATATTTCACGATTTTACAAGTATGAGCGAGTTTATGTTAATTAGCCACGGATAATAATTCTTAATTAGATTCTTCCGAAGACTAACAAGACTTCCTAGTTGAATTATTCCTAACCCAATTAAGAGATTATGCACACCCGGATTTGTCTACAAGTAGTTCAATCTTATTCCTAGGTAGAATCTATAAAATGAGGGTTAAAGCCTCAAGTTATTGTTAATTAATCTTTCCCAACCCCAAATTATCTTTTTCAAAATTAATTCGGAGTTAATGGGCGAGTCCTAGGGTTAGCTAATCCCTTTGGAAAAATTAAAGAACAAGAATAATTAAATAAACGCTAACTCACTTCATAAAAGAATAAAAATCATTTAATAAATAAGCACAACAAGGTATTTAATCCACACTTTAAATATGAATATTTCAATAAACAAGATTCAAGTGTTGGAAATAAATACTACACACTTAAATATTCAATACAAAGTAAGGAAATGAAGAAATAAACATAAATGGGTAAGAAAACCTTAACCACAAGCTTGAAATCTTCAAAACCCAAGTGTGTATGCAAACCCTAGCTTCAAGACTTGTTCTTCCTTATCTTCAAGACACAAAATTATGTTTTACAATGCCAAAAGATATGCCAAAGATACAGAAAATATCTGCTAGGTCGAGTATATATGAGTTGGAATGAGAAAATGTGATTTTACATTTCTGTCCAGTTCTGATGCCCGTTGGCCGCACCTGCGGAAGAATCCTCGCAGGTGCGGTTCCGCAGAAGCAGAAACTCAATCGCAGGTGCGTTCCAGGTGTTTTATTCTTATTCCGCAGATGCGGACCACATACCGCACCTGCGATTCCGCAGGTGCGTGAACCACTTCGCAGGTGCGGCTGTTGTGCAATTAAGCCTTCTTCGCAGGTGCGTTCACTAGTCCGCAGGTGTGAGGTCGCACCTGCGGCCAAGAGTCCGCAGGTGCGGAATCACTGGAGATTTTTGTACATTTTTCACCAATTTGTGCTCACCTCCACTTCAATTCAACACCAATCACTTCATGGAATCATTTCCCTGAAATTCGAGCAATACACATTATAAACGACCTCATGTTATCATTGAAGGATGCAAAATCTAACGAAAAGAGGCTAAAACGAGTGGTAAAATCACCACTCATTACTGGTTCTGGTGTTTCGCACCTGCGGAGAGGGAGCCGCAGGTGCGGACAAGCAGGTGCGGTATGGGTGTGCGCAGATGCGGAAAGTGGCCAGGGCTGGCTGGGCTCGCAGATGCGGCTGGGTGTCCGCAGAAGTGGAGCCACAGATACGGCCCAGGGGTCGCAGGTGCGGACCCAGCCTTTTAAGTGATTTTTCGCACATGCGATTACTTTTCCGAAAGTGCGGCCCCATGGACTGCAGATGCGGAAATTGCTGGGCAGATATAGAAAATTCGAGGGTTTGAAATTTCATAACGCTAAAATCGATTTGGAGCTCAGTGGGAGACGATTTCTGGAGGGATTTTGAAGGAAAATCATTGGGTAAAGAATTATAAATCTAATTTGATCATAATACTATAATCTACTGTTGTTTTCCTCTTCTAATTAAATAATTTGAGGGTAAAAGTTTCAAAATGGGAGAAACGTTCCCCAAATTGAAAATTCGAGTTTTGAGTGAGATTTTGACGTCAGATTTTGATGATTTTTGTTCGAGTGTACTCGTGAGTGAACGAGTGTTCATAATTTGTAAAGTTTACCCGATTCCGAGGCGTGGGCCCAACGGACCTTTTTTGGGGCGCTTTTCCTAATTTAGTGTTTTAGCTTCGAATTAGTTAGTTAAATTAGTTACTTAAAGTTATATTTACATTATGCAATTACTTTGAATAGATTTGGTCCACTTGGAGTCGGGTTCTCGTGGCAAGAACGTGATTTCAAGTTGATTTGAGCGGTTGAGGTAAGTGGCTTGCCTAACCCTGTGTTGGGGACTTTCCCCTAGGATGTTTGATAATAATTGTTGTGTGGGCGCTGTGTACGTAAGGTGACGAGTACGTACACGTGCCTTAATTGCTAAAATTCCACTTTTCCTTCTTAAATCATGAATCGTTCCTTCTCCTATTAATTTGCATTAATGTGTTAAATTGTTTAGCTTAGACTAGAAAAAGCATGCTTACGTGTCTAATTGTCTACTTGATGCTCTGTGTGCCATGCTTAGTTAGATTACTGCTTTTCCTTACCTGTGATTAGATGAACACTATAAATTGATGTTATGCTTGTCATTTATCTTGCATCGCATATTTAAATTGGGACTACAGACGTATTCCGGGAGATCCTCCAGCACTGCATATTTATTTTGGGTATTACGGGAGATCCCCCTATACTGCATATTTTCTTAGGACTACGTATGTATTCCGGGAGATCCCCCTGTACTGCATATCATCTGGAACTACGAGACGGTATCCCGGGAAAATTCCACCTTGTGTTTACCTTGTTCTGAGCCGAGGGATCCCTTTACTATTAAGTTTTTTGAAGTTTTACTTAAACTGTTTACAGTAGAATTTACTTATCTCTTTTACCCTTTTTAAATTGTTTTTATTGATTCCATTGGGGCCTTAACCTGACCCTGTCACTACTTGACCGGGGTTAGGCTTGGCACTAACTGGGTACCAATTGTGGTGTACTCATGCCCTTTCCTGCACATTTTTTAGTGTGCAGAGCCAGGTACGAGCTATCGTCCTCGTGGATAGTATTTGCTGCTAATTCTAGGAGACTACAACGTATTTCAGCCGCGTCTGCATAATCCTCAGAGTCCCCTTCCATTCTATTGCTTTGAGATTCTTATGTACTTTCCAGACTTATTAGAGCTACAGTAGTTATTAGAGGCTTGTGACTATTTGTGATATTCCCGGTCATTGGGATGGATATTTGGTACATGCCGAGAGGCATCGTTATGTTATTCAGAATATGTTCTTATTTTCTTCATTTTTTGTGTTTTTAATTAAGTTTTATCCTCAAAATTAGGCTTACCTAGTCGTAGAGACTAGGTGCCGTCACGATACCTTTCGGAGGATAAATTCGGTCGTGACAAGTAGGTATCAGAGGGTCTAGGTTCATAGGAGTCACAAGTCACAAGCCGGTTTAGTAGAGTCTCGCGGATCGGTACGGAGACGTCCGTACTATCTTCGGGAGGCTATGTAACTATTAAGAACAATCATATTCCTTTGATTTCCTTGTCGTGCGAGTTATTGACATCAAAATTCTAAAAATCTATTCTATTCTTTATCACAAATGATGAGGACCTATACCGGGAAGACTGACGACCAAGCACCCGAGCCCCCTGTCAGAGTTGCTAGAGGCAGGGGCCGGGGTAGAGGATGAGCATGTGGTGCAGCCCGAGCACCTGGGAGAATAGTGATAGAGAAGCCCACTGCAACCCCAGCTGGAGGGCCAGCACCGGAGATTCCTATTGCTACTCCAGCCCTCCAGGAGACTTTGGCTTAGTTCACGAGCATGTTCAGCACTCTATCTCAGGTTGGGCTACTTCCGATATCCCCAGCCACATCTCAGGCTGGGGGAGGGGCACAAACTCCCACAACCCGCACTCCTGAGCTGAAGGTCCAGGTTGATCAGGCCCAAGAGTACATTCCCATATCCCAGTGGTTCCGGCTCAGCATGAGGCCAGGGTAGCTGCTTCTGAGGCAGAGCAACTAAGACTTGAGAGGTACAAGAAGTACCACCCACCTACTTTCAACGGACTAGCTTCATATGGCGCTCTGGGTTTTCTTGAAGAGTGTCATCGTATTCTCTGCACTGTGGGCAATGTGGAGACGAGTGGGGTTTCTTTCACCGCTTTCCAGCTGAGGGGAGCGACATATCAGTGGTGGCATGCCTATGAGCTAAGTAGTCTGGACGAGGAAACTTCACTTACTTGGACTTAGTTTTCAGAGATGTTTCTCTGAGAGTATGTTCCTCAGAGTCTCAGGGATTCTTGGTGCGCAGAGTTTGAGTAGCTGCGCTAGGATTCTATGACTGTGTCAGAGTATGCAATCCATTTTAGTGAGTTAGCTCGTCATGCACCGACTTTGGTTTCCACAGTCAGAGAGAGGGTTTGTTGCTTCATTGAGGGATTCACCCTAGTATTCGGACCAGTATGGCCAGAGAGTTGGAGATGGATATCGCTTATCAGCAGGCGGTGAGTATTGCCAGGAGAGTAGAGGGCATGTTTGCTCGGGACAGAGAT
Source organism: Nicotiana undulata (assembly GCA_005239495.1). Taxonomy (NCBI): domain Eukaryota; kingdom Viridiplantae; phylum Streptophyta; class Magnoliopsida; order Solanales; family Solanaceae; genus Nicotiana; species Nicotiana undulata. Next base: position 15,221 of record ML257662.1, read on the forward strand.
GAGAGCGAGGCCAATAGGTCTCGAGAGACTGGTCACTATTCTGGAGCTCGTGCACCAGCAGCAGGCTATGGTAGGGGTTTTGTGAGTCACCCTATTCATTCAGATCTTCCTATAGCTAGCGGTGTTCCAGCTTCTCCTAGACATCAGGAGCCCTATTATGCACCGCCAGTATCTAGTATGCCTCCTGCTCGAGGTTCTATTACCGGCTAGTCCAGTAGGCTAGTTCCGAGTCAGTCTCAGCCACATCATCCTTCGAGGGTTGTTTTGAGTGCGGTGACACTCTTTATATGGTTAGAGATTGCCCCAAAGCTAGGAGGGGTGCATCTTCACAGACTTATCATCCTCCCCGTGCTCCACTGGGTCCTCCGGCTATTCTTCCAGCCCCAGGTGCCCTCCACCCCGTCAGCCAGCTCGAGGTGGAGGTCGAGGAAGTCGAGGAGGTCCAGAGGGAGAAGCCATGACAGGTACTATGCCTTTCTAGCCGTTTAGAGGTTGTCTCTTCAGATTCAGTTATCACAGGTATCGTCCCTTTCTTTCATATGGATGCATCAATATTATTAGACCCAGGCTCTACGTATTCATATGTGTTACTTATTTTGTTTCGCATTTGGGGATATCTCAAGATTCTTTGTGTTCCACTGTTTATGTTTCTACTCATGTGGGAGATTCTCTCGTTGTGGACCGCGTATATCGGTCGTGTTTGATTGTTCTTAGTGGTTTTGAGACTAGGGCCGATTTGTTATTGCTCAGTATGGTAGATTTCAATGTTATCTTGAGCATGGACTGGTTGTCACCCCATTATGCTATTCTTGATTGTCACGCTAAGACCATGACACTGGGTATGCCAGGTTTACCGAGATTAGAGTGGAGAGGTACGTTAGAGTATACTCCCCACAGGGTTATTGCTTTTCTTAAGGCTCAGCGGATGGTTGAGAAGGAGTGTGATGCGTATTTGGCAAATGTGAGAGATGTAAGTGTTGATACCCCTAAAATTGAGTCAGTCCCAGTAGTGAGGGACTTCCCTGATGTATTTCCAGCTGATCTTCCGGGTATGCCGCCCGATAGAGATATTGACTTCGGCATTGATTTATTGTCGGGCACTCAACCCATTTCTATTCCACCCTATCTTATGGATCATCCTGAGTTTAAGAAGTTGAAGGAGCAGTTGCAGGAGTTGCTTGATAAGGGTTTCATCAGGCCCAGTGTATCACCTTGGGGTGCTCCAGTCTTATTTGTGAAGAAACAATATGGTTCTATGCGTATGTGTATTGATTATCGGCAGCTGAACAAGGTTACAGTGAAGAACAAGTATCCCTTGCCTCACATCGATGATTTATTTGATAAGTTACAGGGTGCCAGGATAGTTTCCACGATTGACTTGCGTTCTGGCTATCATCAGTTGAAGATTCCGGGGCGGGACATCCAGAAGACTGCCTTCAGGACCAGATATGGTCATTATAAGTTCCTTGTCATGTCATTTAGGCTGACCAATGCCCCAGAAGCCTTTATGCATTTGATGCACAGTGTGTTCCGGACTTATCTTGATTCCTTCGCCATTGTGTTTATTGATGACATCCTGGTATATTTCCGATCTCAGGAAGATCATGAGCAGCACTTGAGGACCATGCTTCAGACTTTGAGGGAGAAGAAATTGTATGCAAAATTTTCTAAGTGTGAGTTCTGGCATGATTCAGTGGCATTCTTAGTCCACGTAGTGTCTTGTGATGGGATCAAGGTAGATCCGAAGAAGGTGGAGACAGTATAAAGTTGGCCAAGACCATCATCAGCTACGGAGATCTGTTGTTTCCTTGGTTTGGCGGGGTACTATCGTCGCTTTGTAGAGGGATTTTAATCTATTGCAGCACCATGACCAGGCTGACCCATAAGGGTGCTCAGGTGGACCGAGGAGTGTGAGGAGAGCTTTCAGAAGCTCAAGACATCCTTGACCACAACTCTAGTGTTGGTATTGCCTACAAATTCAGGGTTCTATATAGTCTATTATGATGCCTCGAGGATTGGCCTTGGAGCAGTAATGGTGCAGGATGGTAGGGTGATTGCCTACGCGTCCAGACAAATGAAGGTGCATTAGAAAAATTATCTTGTTCATGACCTCAAACTAGAAACTATTGTTCACGCCCTGAAGATCTGGCGTCATTATTTGTACGGTGTTCTCTGTGGGATTTACACTGATCACTGGAGTCTTCAGCACTTGTTCAGGCAGAACGACCTTAATCTACGTCAGCGGAGGTAGTTGGAGTTACTGAAAGACTATGACATCACTATATTATACCACCCGGGGAAGGAGAATGTAGTGGACGACACCTTGAGTCGCCGGGCCAAGAGTTTGGGAGTTTGGCATATCTTCCGTCAGTTGAGAGGCCCTTAGCCTTGGATGTTCAGGCCTTAGCTAGTCAGTTCGTGAGATTGGATCTTTTAGAGCCTTGCCGGGTATTAACATGTGTGGTTTCTCGTTCTTCTCTTTATGACCGCATTAGAGAGCGTCAGCATAATGATACCAACCTTCTGGTTCTTCAGGATAGTGTCCCGCGAGGTGACGCTAGGGATGTGACTAAAGGTGATGATGGAGTGATGAGGATTCATGGTTGGGTTTGTGTGCCCAATGTGGATGGGCTTCGGGATTTTATTCTGGAAGAGGCCTATAGCTCGTGCTACTCCATTCATCCGGCTGCTGCGAAGATGTACCAGGACTTGAGACAACATAATTGGTGGAGAAGGATGAAAAATGATATAGTTGGATTTGTGGCCAAGTGTCTCAACTGTCAGCAAGTTAAATATGAACATCAGAGACCAGGAGGATTACTTCAGCAGATTGAGCTCCTAGAGTGGAAGTGGGAGAGGACTACCATGGACTTTGTGGTTGGACTTCCACGGACTTTGAGAAAGTTTGATACTATTTGGGTGGTCGTGGATCTGCTGACAAAGTCAACCCATTTCATTACAATGTTGACTACATACTCCTCAGTGAGGTTGGCCGAGATTTATATCAGGGAGATTGTCTGTCTTCACGATATTCCAGTATCTATCATTTCAGATAGAGGTACACAGTTGACATCACGGTTTTGGAGGGCCGTTCAGCAGGAGTTGGGTACTAGGGTGGAGTTGAGCACAACCTTTCACCCTCGGACGGACGGGCAGTCCGAGCGCACAATTCAGATTCACGAGGATATGTTCTGTGCCTGTGTGATGGAGTTCGGAGGGTCATGGGACCAATACTTGCCACTTGCAGAGTTTACTTATAATACCAGTTACCAGTCCAGCATTCAGATGGCATCGTATGAGGCTTTGTACGGTAGGCGGTGCCGGTCCCTAGTGGGATGGTTTGAGTCGGGAGAGGCCCTATTGTTGGGTAAAGATTTGGTCCAGGATTCCCTGGATAAGGTGAAGGTGATTCTGGAGAGACTTCGCACAACCTAGTATAGGCAGAAGAGTTATGCGGATCAGAAGGTTTGTGATTTGGCATTCATGACTAGTGATCGAGTTTTTCTCTGGGTATCGCCTATTAAGGGCGTCATTAGGTTTGGGAAGAAGGGTAAGCTGAGTCCGAGGTTCATTGAATCTTTTGAGATATTGCGGCGCGTTGGGGAGGTTGCTTATGAGCTTGCCTTGCCTACCAGCCTAGCATGAGTTCATCCGGTGTTCCACGTTTCTATTCTACAGAAGTATCACGGTGACTCGACTCATGTATTGGATGTTAGATCAGTCCAGTTGGACAAGGATCTATCTTATGTTGACGAGCCAGTAGCCATTTTTGATAGACATGTCAGAAAACTTGGGTCAAAGAATATTGCATCAGTAAAGATCCAGTGGAGAGGTAAAACCGATCGAGGAGGCGACTTGGGAGACCGAGCAGGATATGCGTAGCGAGTACCCTCATATTTTCATAGCTTCAGGTATGTCGTTATATTCGTTCGAGGACGAACGACTATTTTAGAGGGGGAGGATTCAACGACCCTGCCATTCGTTTTGAGAGATTGAGACCTGAACCCTTAATAACTATTTTTCCCAAGTTTATTTCTTCTATTGAGACTTTCCGGAGTGATTAGTTATGGAATTCGGAGAGTTTTGGGACACTTAGTCCCTAAATGCGTGCTCAAGCCGTAGAATTTGGAACGTAGTCGGAACTATGTGAAGACGTATCCGGAATGGAATTTTGTTGACTCCATTAGCTCCGTTGAAGGATTTTGGGGTTAGGAGCGCGTCCGAAATGTGTTTTCGAGGTCTGTAGTAGATTTAGGCTTGATTTGGCGAAAGTTAGATTTTGGCCGATAAGGGAAATTTTGATATTAAGCTCGGAATGGAATTACGGAAGTGGTTGTAGGTTTGTAGTGTCATTTTTGACCTGTGTGTCAAATTTGAGGTCATTCGGACTAGTTTTTACGTGTTTCGATATCATTTGTAGATTTTTGAAAATTGCTAAGTTCTTAGGCTTGAATTCATGTTTAATTCTTGTTTTATGTGTTATGTGATGTGGTTTGAAGGCTAGACTAAGTTCGAATGAGTTATAGGACTGGTTGGTAGGTTTGGTTAAGGTTCCCGGGGCCTCAGGTGTGTTTCGGATGCTCAACGGGAAAGAAAATGGACTTAGACAAAATCTGATGTTGCTGGTTCTGGTGTTCCGCCCCTGCGGAAGGGGAGCCACAACTGCGGACACGCAGGTGCGGTAGGGGTGTGCACAGATGCGGAAAGTGGTCCGGACTGGCGGGGCTCACAGATGCGGCTGGGTGTCCGCAGATGCCGCCCAAGGGTCGCAGGTGCGGGCGGACCCAGCCCTTTAAGTGATTTTTCGCACCTGCGATGACTTTTCCGCAGGTGCGGAAATCGCTGGGAAGATATGGAAATTCGAGAGTTTGAAATTTCATAACACTAAAATCGATTTGGAGCTCGGTGGGAGACGATTTCTCGAGGGATTTTGAAGGAAAATCATTTGGTAACGAATTCTAACTCTAATTTGATCATAATACTATAATCTATTGTTGTAATCCTCTTCTAATTAAGGAATTTGATGGTAAAAGTTTGCAAATGGGAGAAAAGTTCTCCAAATTGAAAATCCGAGTTTTGAGTGAGATTTTGACGTCGGATTTTGATGATTTTTTTAGTGTACTCGTGAGTGAACGGGTGTTCATAATTTGTAAATTTTACCCGATTCCGAGGCGTGGGTCCGAGGGACTTTTTGGGGCGATTTTCCTAATTTCATGTTTTAGCTTCAAATTAATTAGTTAAATTAGTTACTTAAAGTTATATTTACATTATGCAATTAGTTTGAATAGATTTGGGCCATTTGGGGTCGGGTACTCGTGGCAAGATTGTGGTTTCCAAGTTGATTTGAGTGGTTGAGGTAAGTGGCTTGCCTAACCTTGTGTTGGGGACTTTCCCCTAGGATGTTTGATAATAATTGTTATGTGGGCGCTGTGTACGCGAGGTGACGAGTACGTACACGGGCCATTATTGCTAAAATCTCACTTTTCCTTCTTAAATCATAAATTGTTACTTCTTCTATTAATTTGCATTAATGTGTTAAATTGTTTAGCTTAGATTAGAAAAGTATGTTTACATGTCTAATTGTCTACTTGATACTCTGTGTGCCATGCTTAGTTAGATTACTGCTTTTCCTTACCTGTGATTAGATGAACTGTATAAATTGATGATATGTATGTCATTTATCTTGCATCGCATATTTAAATTGGGACTACGAACGTATTCCGAGAGATCTCTCAGCACTGCATATTTATTTTGGGACTACAGATGTATTCCGGGAGAACCCCTGTACTGCATATTTATTTTGGGACTACGGACGTATTCCGGGAGATACCCCTATACTACATATTTATTTTGGGACTACGAACGTCTTCCAGGAGATCCCCCTGTACTGCATATCATCTGGAACTACGGGACTGTATCCCGGGAGAATTCCACCATGTGTTTACCTTGTTCTGAGCCGAGGGCTCCCTTTACTGTTAAGTTTTTCGAAGTTTTATTTAAACTCTTTACTGTAGAATTTACTTATCTCTTTTACTGTTTTTAAATTATTTATATTGATTCCAGTAGGGCCTTAACCTGACCTCGTCACTACTTGACCGGGGTTAGGCTTGGAACCTACTAGGTACCAAATGTGGTGTATTCATGCCCTTTCCTGCACATATTTCCGTGTGCAGATCCAGGTACGAGCTATTAGCCTTGTGGATAGTATTTGCTGCTGATTCTAGGAGACTACAAGGTATTTCAGCCGCGTCCGCAGAATCCTTAGAGTCCCCTTCCATTCTATCGCTTAGAGTTTCTTATGTACTTTCCAGACTTGTTAGAGCTGCAGTAGTTATTAGAGGCTTGTGACTAATTGTGACATTCCGGGTCATTGGGATGGATATTTTGTACATGCCGAGCGGCATCGTTATGTTATTCAGGATATGTTCTTATTTTCTTTATTTATTGTGTTTTTAATTAAGTTTTATCCGCAAAATTAGGCTTACCTAGTCGTAGAAACTAGGTGCTATCACGATACCTTTCGGATGGTAAATTGGATCGTGACATAAGTTTTATTAAATAAAGAAATTAATGCATTTGAAATCATAAGTACATACAATATTAGTAGGACCTAAAATAAAAGATGACAATATTAAAGCAAAACCGTTAACATCAACCAGAATATCCCAAAACTCGGTGTCACGAGTGCATGAGCATTTACCTAGGAGTACAGTAGTAATACAATATATGTCTGGAATGCAAAATGGACAGAATAAAGTAAATAAATAATATGGACACCTATGGGACTACAATACGTAGCATAGAAAGCAGTTTACCATAAAGTCCCCTCAAAATTTGTGCCTACGCGCTAAGATGACCACCAAATGGACCTGTCAAATCTTGCAAATTTAGTACAGAAGTTTAGCATTAGTACGTAAATCACACGTACCCAGTAACCTAAAACCAGAGAAGTAGTAATGAGTGATCGACATCGACATTTACTAGTAGTCCAACAAATCGAATATGATAAATTATAAACATATATGAAACATAATAGTAATAATGAGGTAAGATCTATAACTAACATAATCCTCAACCGGATGACAACATCAAGTTCTTAAATCCCAAGTACTGTCTCAACAAATAGAAGAATCAAAGGCTACCTCAAACGCGTAAGGGACATCCAACGCTATCTCTAACAAACAAGGCCTATCATGTAACTGCAAATCTCAATTAAGGGGAATCTCATGAATAATCAGACTCCTTGCGGTATCACGCACGATTTTGCCGAGGTCATACGACCCGATCCATAATGGTGTGTCACTGCCAAGGGTCAACCGACGCGAACCAAGGGTGCATCTCAATATACTGCCAAGGCGTTCGACCCGATACATAAAAAAGAAAGAAACTTATCGAGTTACGGGCCACGTATTCGCAATACAAGTACAGGATCATAAAGAAAACATGACTTTTACCGCCTATCAAATATCTCGCCAAACAACTCAAGGTGATAAAGCTCGGCCTATTATATTCCCAATACAATTTCAATTATAAATTCAAATAATTAAACTTGCAAATAGAGTTCAAATAATACAAATATTACATGATAAAGTCCGAAGTCTACACGTACATAAACATGCTTTTAGCTACATTCTTCACCTCGTGCGTACGTTGCACCCACAACTAGTAGCACACATAACAATTTAATACCCACGACTTAGTTTTCCCCTCTCAAGGTTAGACATGAGACTTACATCGCTCTAAAGTTCTATAACCGGCTTCAACGCCTCTCTAACACCTCAAAATTGATGCCCATCAATCTGGAACTAGTCAAACAACATGCACACCAATAAAAATATACCCCAACACTCATAATTGATCAATTTATAACAATCCCCAACTCAGCTTGAAAGTCAACAAAGCAATCTTCGGGCACACGTGCCCGGATTTCGAAAAATTTCGAAGATAAACGTTACCCATAGCATCACGAACTCAAATATATAATTTATTCTCAATTCCATGTCCAATTTTGTGGTCAAAATCTAAAAATATCAAATTCTAGGTTTTTTCTTCACAATGCCAAAATTTCTACGAAATTTCATGTTTAAATATGTATATAATATATGTATTCATCTTACAATAAGTGAGAATAACTTACATCATAATGGATGATGAAAACCTCCCCTCCAAGAGCTCAAAAAATCTCCCAACCAAATAAGAATGTGAGAGAACTGGGATACATCCTGAAATAAAAAGATCACTGCCTAGTCGAACCTTCTTTGCTGGCCTGTCGTGGTCGCGAAGCACAATCAGCTCCAACTCCAACGCTCCTCTTCGTGAACGTGAGGAACTTGCTCACAAATGCGGTGCTATACCAAGCAATCCTTTGCGAATGTGACAGCCCATCCGCGAACGTGAAGGCTAGAATCTCCTAGGCCCAACTTCCCTTTGTGAACGCGAGTCCCTTAATGCGGACGCGAAGAGATACTTCCCAGACCTTCGCGAACACGAGTAATCCATCACGGACGCGTTGAACGATCCCTCTTCCAACTCAAATCCTTTTTTGCGAACACAAGCACCCGTCCACGTTCGCGAAGAACAAAACCAGAATCGACATATCAATAGAAGCAAATTTCCAAACTTGGTCTGATACCATCCCGAAACACATCTGAGGCCCTCGGGACCCTGCTCAATCACACTAACAAGTCCCAATACCTTATACGAACTTATCCAAAGGCTCGAAACTCCATGAATAACATCAAAAATCATGTATCGATGATCAACATCGTTCTTTCAATTTTCAAACATTCAAACGTTGACGAATGCGTCAAAATCATATCTAAACATTCTAGAATGACGCCAAACTTTACGTACAAGTCACAATTCATATTATGAAACCATTCCAAGGCTCGAAATTTTAAACGGACATTACTAACATAAAAGTACACTTCAAATCAAACTTAGGAAATTTAAAAATCTTCAAAATTCCAACTTTCCACAATAAGCGTTGAAATGCTCCCGGACCATCCGGTACTCAACTAGATCATATGCCAAAGTACAAAATCATCATACAAACCTATTGGAACCTTCAAATCCATATTCCGAGGTCATTTACTCAAAAATCAAACCACTGTCAACTCTTCCAACTTAACATGTACAAGTCATTATACATGGAGTGAAGTTACTTAAGGCATCAACCCGTTGAACGATGCGCTACATCTCAAAATGACAAGTCGGGTCGTCACATTCTCCCTCACTTAAACATCCGTTCATCCTTGAACATGCCAAGAACCGTTGTGGAGTTACCCAAAATTGTTGTTTAACATCTCGTGAACCTACACGTGCCACGACAACCCAATTGAGCACATTAGCTCAAGTCAGACTGAAGATGCTTCCTAGTACCTTAGCCCACAAGCCTTAGAACAAAATTCCAACATCCAGAATTCTCTATGAGACTTGATTCTAACATAAGAACACCGTATCAATCTCAACATGTTGTACCAAACATGATCATGCACCATGCTGAAATCATACAATGAACCGTATAATTTGTATGCCCATAATAACATCCTACAACCGTAAATGATGCAAATTCACTAACCCGATGATCGCAGTCTATGTCATAACACATATAATCCTTGTTTGAACCTCGCGATACTGCAACGATGAAATAGGCGTCTAGAAATTCATAACCACCTGCCAAATAAATAGATCATGGAGTCTCTCCGCTTGATAAGAACCATTGCCTCATTCTTAACTAATTAGTGACATTTTCCTTCTCATATACATTATTTATTTCCGATTCAACTCATTTCAGGTCTAACAACCTCGTCTCACCCAGTGCCAGCTACTTGGGAAATAAACTACCTCAAATACTGTCTAAAATCTCGTATGACGCCATCAATGCGCCAACAAGCTACAACCCAAATATGATCCATAAGGAAGAACGAACTCTGGCAAAGACTACCCATCCCACATAACGACTAGAACAACCAAACAAATACTACATACCTACCTCAAAGGTGAGAAACAGAACACACAAGGTATGTATAAGGAACCGTACACAACATGATATCGTTGCGGCGCGCAACCCGATCCTACCATCATACCCATGGCAGTGCGTCATGTGATCCATACATAACAATTAATAAGGAAATACCTACCGAGCCAAACTGATCATACCCACAAAATGTCCGAATATCGGCCACAAGCACGCCCAATGTATAAACACAACCCTGGGGAGACGGATAGCGCCATGCGCTACAAATGCCAAGCACGACTAAGGTGAATCAAACAACCGATATCTAGTAATCCATCTCTCTCATATAATACCACAAGCTACGCCCGATCACAACACACGCGTGAATAGTTAAGTCGCCTCACCACCATATAGCATAAAAGAGTAGCACATGAAACTGACAACCAATAAATATCATCCACTACGTCCGAAGAATCATCCCTAAGAAATGCTATGCTGACTACGAATATCTGATCTGTCATGGAATATACATTCACATTAGGCCTACCCACGGACCTCAAAGCCAATTCTGATAATCTCCAAATAGGTATATAACCTCCAAAAAATTCACAATGACCCTATCCATGATACATACGATCGATCGTCAAATCCTAAACAAATTTCCATAGTCCACAACCAAAGGAATAGAGTGTCTCTCATACATAAGCTCTCCACTCAGCGACAATAATAGAATCTCCATACCTGATTTCAGTCTCTTAAATGGCTGACACACCATACTTATACGATCATCCCGTAAGAGATACTCCCACAACCTTCTATACCAGGTAGTCTGCACATCCATACCACCAACCCTACTAATTCTGTAATGCAAATCAAGAATACGCAAATTAATACACAATGCCTTAACAGAGAACATCGTTCTCATGCGACACTAAGATAACCCCATCATACTCTGAAATCTAAAATATTCCCCTGCTCCTCCGAGCTTGGGACATTCTTATCAACACTGGAAATGCGATAGTTAAAACTCCAAATTCGGTCGTTATTAGTCAATTACGATGGGATAAAAACCGATCATCATCGGTCATTAGTGCCTCCGTCGTTAAAGGTAAACGACAGGATTTTGATCCCGTCGTAAACATTCTTTTAACGATGGCAAGGAATCCAGTCGTTACACCAAGATTAGCGAGGGGATTTTCCCATCATTATATGTCATCCTAGTCGTTAAAAACTTCAGTAACAGTAACTAATTTTCAGTCATTGGTAGTGTTTGGCAGCCAAAATTGCATTCGTTAATTGTATGTACTTTCAACGACAAACATTTTAGAAACCAAAATTTCCCTTTGCTAATGTGAAAGTTTAAGTATAAATATATTATACGCATTCAAAATCATACAAAGAATGAAGTCAATATTGACATAAAACAACTTTTTTAATTATAGAGAACTAATCAAAGTAGCAATAATATTACATCCACTTTGCATGATCCTTGTTTTCAATTCCTTAAACAAAACAAAAAATTAAAGAGAAAGTAAAATAGTAGTTTGTATAGATGACGACTACAACTCCTAATAAAACAAAATAGATTTTTCTTGTTCTTCAACAATTCTAGTTGCTTCAACTTGCTCGGAACTATCTTTATGGAAGATTCTTCAAACTTCAGGCCCTTTAACTGTTAAAAAAGGTTCATATTAGTTGAGTAAGAAAACAAGATTTAACATTTGTAAGTTGCAACCACACTGTAAAATGTAAAACCACGAAGCAAAGAGCATCTCAAATGGTAGGACTCTTCCTAGATATAACTTGCCATTTACCAAATTACTGTGCACATCTATCAAGTACTTTGAGAGGGAAAACTTTCTGTTTCTAGAATACAAGTAATAACAAATATTTGCACAATTTACAAAATCTGATACATGGATAGAGATTTAGGAAAATGATAACTCGAAAATTTATTCTACTCTTTATCTGGATGAACGCAATTGAGATTAGGGTCATTTTGACTGTCATTACTTGCTAGAAGTTGGAGAATCTAGAATTTTACCCACTACAGAGCTCCAGAATTAGGTGACTGACCATGCGCAGACAAGACCTCAATTAGAGTAATTGTACGTATGTTAGAACTAGACTAGATTTCAAGAATGATTAATGGATAAAATGTCATTCCGTTAGCACCCATCTGAAGCTGTCGCCTTTGAGAGCACTAGATAAATAACCTAAGTGATTCAATCAGATTGAGGCTATTTGACAGAAATCTGAAAGTTATAAGATATACATCTAACAACAATGACGACAACATGAGGCAAGAGTGTTCTTTTCTACTCAATACCATAATCTATGACACTTCCACATGCACATAGGATGCACATACTTCTCACATGTCTAACAACATTGAACATGGTAAGTGTTCAATTGATTTGCTCAAACATACCATAGATTAGTACAACAGTTTCTAACGAACGACGTCATGAAGCTGGAAACTTTAATAAGCATTGACTAAAACATCTAGCTAGCTCTCTTCACTTGTTTCACAAAATATATTTTACCTAAAATACAACTTGGCCAGAGATAATAAGAAACTTGTCTAGGAAAGAAGCCTTTTACTCCTCATGCTACAGTATAGTGACAACACAAGAATAGTCTTCAGGCAACTTCCATTTCATTGGATGCATCAAATATTATATCATCTCTAAGAAGATGCCTTTTCTATACTACCTAGAGGAGATTAAAGAATAGGACACGCCAACAAAAAGTCAGCCTTTAACAGAAAATATCACTTTCACTATTTCTAGTCGGTCTTTGAAGGCAGCTTAATATTGGAGTACAAACAACAACAACAACAGCTTAATGTTAGAGTAAATGTTTTCTTTGACATGCTCAGTGTCCTGCATAACTTGTAAACTTATTGATTATCAATGAAAATTCAGTCTTTGTAAGTTAAATTATACCTTTTAATTTCAAGTGCCTTCATCTAGTTTACTGCATATTCTTCAAGTTCAATCCAAGAATCTGATGAAGATGAAATTCTAGGGGCAATAGCTTCTTTATCCATACTCCATTGAGTGAAAAAATAGTTGAAACTGCCATTTGCAAAATGCATTAGGAACAAACCTTGTTCAAGTTTTAAAGATCACAGTAATAACAGTTTAAAGTACTAGGCGACCTTTACAATTTCAATAGCTTGGATCCAATTAATTAGCTTAAGGATTGGTTTCAATCACACAAACCCCAAGTGATCCTTATTGCCTTTATAACCCTGTCATTGCAGCAAGTCTATGACTAGGATACATTCTCTCACGATGATAAGATAGGCGATGCAAAACTTGATATTGTACCATTTATAAATGCAGTAAGAATGAAGCGTGTTAAGAACATCCCCAATGGAAGCATAATGACCAAAATAATTCCAAGCAGGCAGAATTGCTATTCTGAAGAAAGCTGTATTATTTATGAAAATGGCAAGGTTGTCCAAAATGTGTTTCTTAGGTTGAGAAATGTTGAGTTACGCTGTCTTTAAAGAATCAGTCAACTGTCGCCTTTGAGAGCACTAGATAAATAACCTAAGTGATTCAATCAGATTGAGGCTATTTGACAGAAATCTGAAAATTATAAGATATACATCTAACAACAATGACGACAACACGAGGCAAGAGTGTTATTTTCTACTCAATACCATAATCTATGACACTTCCACATGCACATAGGATGCACATACTTCTCACATGTCTAACAACATTGAACATGGTAAGTGTTCAATTGATTTGCTCAAACATACCATAGATTAGTACAACAGTTTCTAACGAACGACGTCATGAAGCTGGAAAATTTAATAAGCATTGACTAAAACATCTAGCTAGCTCTCTTCACTTGTTTCACAAAATATATTTTACCTAAAATACAATTTGGCCAGAGATAATAAGAAACTTGTCTAGGAAAGAAGCCTTTTACTCCTCATGCTACAGTATAGTGACAACACAAGAATAGTCTTCAGGCAACTTCCATTTCATTGGATGCATCAAATATTATATCATCTCTAAGAAGATGCCTTTTCTATACTACCTAGAGGAGATTAAAGAATAGGACACGCCAACAAAAAGTCAGCCTTTAACAGAAAATATCACTTTCACTATTTCTATTCGGTCTTTGAAGGCAGCTTAATATTGGAGTACAAACAACAACAACAACAGCTTAATGTTAGAGTAAATGTTTTCTTTGACATGCTCAGTGTCTTGCATAACTTGTAAACTTATTGATTATCAATGAAAATTCAGTCTTTGTAAGTTAAATTATACCTTTTAATTTCAAGTGCCTTCATCTAGTTTACTGCATATTCTTCAAGTTCAATCCAAGAATCTGATGAAGATGAAATTCTAGGGGCAATAGCTTCTTTATCCATACTCCATTGAGTGAATAAATAGTTGAAACTGCCAATTGGAAAATGCATTAGGAACAAACCTTGTTCAAGTTTTAAAGATCACAGTAATAACAGTTTAAAGTACTAGGCGACCTTTACAATTTCAATAGCTTGGATCCAATTAATTAGCTTATGGATTAGTTTCAATCACACAAACCCCAAGTGATCTTTATTGCCTTTATAACCCTGTCATTGCAGCAAGTCTATGACTAGGATACATTCTCTCGCGATGATAAGATAGGCGATGCAAAACTTGATATTGTACCATTTATAAATGCAGTAAGAATGAAGCGTGTTAAGAACATCCCCAATGGAAGCATAATGACCAAAATAATTCCAAGCAGGCAGAATTGCTATTCTGAAGAAAGCTGTATTGTTTATGAAAATGGCAAGGTTGTCCAAAATGTGTTTCTTAGGTTGAGAAATGTTGAGTTACGTTGTCTTTAAAGAATCAGTCAACTGTCGCCTTTGAGAGCACTAGATAAAGAACCTAAGTGATTCAATCAGATTGAGGCTATTTGATAGAAATCTGAAAGTTATAAGTTATACATCCAACAACAATGATGACAACAGGAGGTGGGACTAATCTGTGACAGAAATATGAAAGTTATAAATTATAACATCGTCACTTTGCTATAAAAGGTTTGTTATCTACGGTCTAATCATTGAAAAACTTTGTTACTTCTCTCTCGTAGCTCATCTAGAAGTGGTTAATCAACTTTCAAAACTAGGATATCAATAAGAAATATTCTTCTATGATACCAGCAGATATCAAGTCATGTTCTGTTTTAACCAATTTAAACCAAAAAAGTAAACATAAATTAAAATCGGTCACGACCCGTTTGAATGTAAGTACTCTTTCGACATCTGTAGGTATATACATCTGCAAATACTAAAGTTCAGTATTTAAACTTCAAGAAAAAATACTAAAGTACTCATATGAAAAATTATTTAATAGGAGTATATATAAGACACTTAATTTGCACAAATCTTGAACTACTTTGAGAAAAATATATGTACAAAGACAAACTTAAACTAAAATTCATATCCAAAGACAATGAACTCCTTTCGTTTGTCAAGCTTAAACTATTAAATTTTTCTTTTAAGAAACAACAACAACAATAACAAAAAACCCATTTCGATCCCAACATGTGGGGTATGGAGAGGATAGTTTGTGTGGCATGTTTCAAAGATTAGACCGTAGATAACAAACTTTGTTTTAGCAAAGTGACGATGATATCTGAATGTTATAAGATATCTTTGGATGCATCAAATATTATATCATCTCTAAGAAGATGCCTTTTCTATACACCTAAGACCCTTAAGAACTTGTAGTGGACACTCTATTTTAAATAAACATTGATTGCATTACTAGAGAAATACAAGTGATTTTAGTCTACCACATGACCACATAAACATGTCTCAATATGCTATACCAAATAAGATATGTACACCATATGTAGTTGTTCTACCAACATATGATGCCACTAGTGTTCCCTGGCACCTTCCTTGTTGGTTTTATTTATTTGGGGAAAATAAAGCTCTCTTTTTCTGGTTCACTAATCAGTAGGCTACTCCTCTTATAAGTTCTTTCATATTCATCTGGTGTATCCTATTTAGTTAAAGGTACTGATTTCATCATGTTGAGTTTTGTTGATTGTTCTGTGCATAGGGGAGATGACATTGGTTGTTGAAGGTTTGGCGGTTGGTAATGATCCATCAATAGAAGAGTATATCATTTCCAGCTAATGACTTACTGAAGATCAGGAGCTGACTACTGATAAAGATCATATAAAGTTGTATCGCCAAACCAATCCCAACCTCTCTGTTCTCTAACAAATAGAACTACAAGATTTCTATAAGTAAACAAAAGTGCACTTTCAAGTTTTAAGTACAAAAATTACCATTTAGTGATACATGAGAAGAGTAGTCTTGATTCTTGAAATTAGACCTGTTTTAGATGCAAGTGCCTTGCAAAATTACATGTCCAACTTATTACTAAGCTAATAAGTCTAGTGGCTGAGTTGTATCCATGTTGAAAGAGTCAAGTGCATAACCAAAGGCAAAATACTAAATTATCAGCACCTTAGTCTAAAAGTCATAAAATAACTACTTTTGCCATGTGCTCAGTTAGAAAGCTTACGAACCAGTTAAATATTAATTTCAGCTTGTTCTTTGTTGACTTGAAGATGGTGCTGATGAAGGTTGATCACCTAGTAAGCTTATAATATGTGCATACTTAGAATCTATGTCATCCATACGCATCTCTAGTGATTCTTTTGCTTTTTTAGTTGCATTCAACTCGGTCTGTAGTGCTTCTTTTTCTTTTCGAGTTGCATTCGGCTCAGCCAGTATTGCAGCCTTTGAGGAGCTACCGTCTTTCAACTCCTTAGTGGTTATACCACCCCCTAATCCAATCACGTGACTCTTCTTTTGAGGTCCGAAGCATCTTTCTACTACCTCGATATTCGTAAGAGATGGCTCAGATTGTACCACTTCTTGTATCTCAGCCTATAAAATACAAAAAAAAATTAATAACAAAATACATAAAAAAAGAACGAAGGATGTAAAATGAAGTTCATCAATAAGCATACATATTTTTTACTAGCTTCAGGTTCTACAAGCGTGTCATTTTTCTTGTAAGTCTCAAAGAAGATAGTCGCCATGTTCGATGGATTACCATCTTTGCCTCCCTTCACATTTAAATAAACAAGTCAAATAAAGACGAGTTATTCTTTTATAGGATTGCACTGTGCATTTACCAGTTCGTAAATAATTTCTTTGTTACCCTTTCTCAATAATGAGAAACAATTTGAAAGAACCGAGTCGACCGCTAGAACTACTGGTTTTAAAGCCCGAAATAAATAGGCTTACTTTTTCTTCACTTGAATCATAATTACAAGAATCTAGATTTGAGTGAATCTAGATCTAATCGGCTTGCTACCCGTACGATGAGGCATTCTCAACTTAGACCTATTGATCGAGTTTCTAATACTTGTTTCCTATCTTAAGAACAAACCATTGAAGTCATGAACTGTTACTTACAATAATAAGAAGTTAAAAGTAGTTATGAAGTCTTACCTTAAATGTTTCACTTAAAAAATGTTCCTTGACCAACCATTTTCAATCACTCTCGTCTACCTCATCCGGGATATTTTTTAGTGCTTCATGCATGACTTAAACTTCACATACCTGTACAATGATCCTCTCCAATTGGTCCATAACTTTCTCATATGATTTAACACGTGATCTCTTTGATGATTCATGTCATCACCGTCAAATTTGTCCTAAATATTTTCAAAAAATCATTAATCAAGAAAGTAAAAAATTTCATGTAAAATAAAAAAAAATTGACGTAGTCCACATTATGGCATATTCAAAGTTTAGAACACGTACTAGGTTCAGTTAAGATCTCTCAGTTTCATCAACGAACCTAACCTATGTAATAGTTACATTTAGAGAGGAAAACAACTGTGTATGCACGACAACACTAGCAGGAATATTCACCTTTTGTGGCAAAGCGTCTCCTAACCCAGCTTTACGTGAATGCCTTATACAGGTTAGTGAATCATCTCTCATTTTATCATGCTTTATGAAGAGCGTAGTATTTTCTATTTAACCTCTTAGTCAACCTTTCTGAAACTCTTTTGTCGAACAAGTAAACAACGAACAAAATGCTGTTAAGTATATGTCAATATTAATCCCTAAAAAACAGATGAAACACCTATTGTATTGATTCAAGGAATTGCCGTCTTAAAGTCAGCCTGTTATAAGCACACGTAACCAGAAAAGTAGTCCACATCAAGAGGCGCAAACAAATACTAGAAGAACCAAGCATGCAAATACATACAAGATCAAGCGTTTGATCCATTTATTTACTATCATCGTCATCTAGTAACCTCCTCATATGTAAGCATTTACACGGTTCAACTCGTTCTTATGATCACTTGCTACCGCACGGACAACATCTCCAATGGACACCTCATACCACTCTGATCAACAACAGGAATGTGCCTAATGCAGTTATCAACAACTTATTGTTCCCTTGTTCCATTAAACAGAGCCAACTTAGAGTTTTATTTTTGAGTATGACCCCATTTACTGAATCCATTCATGGTGATTGCATATATGACTTCATTGGGATCATAATATTTCTCCCTCACCAACGTTTTGAGCAATTCAACTGCATCGCTGACCTTATTTTTAGTAAAACCTCCCCTTATTAGGGTGTTAAGGATGACAACATTAAATGATGCCATTCTTCAAGTAAATGGATAGCACTAAAAATCTACAGTAACACGATGCATTAGGCAATAACTGTTAATAACGATATTTAGGATGACTCCATTAATTGGGTACCCAATTTCTGCATTTCTCCAACTAGAGAAACGACAACAGAGTAGTGCTTCATATTTAGCATTAGCTCACAGGTATTCTCCCGGGCCAACTTTTTGAACAATTCAACTGCCTCTTTGACCTTATTTTTAGCAAAGATTCCCTTAACAGGGTGCTAAAAGTTACAAAATCAATTGCAATGTTATTCTTCAATTAAATTGGTAACATCGAATATTCACAATCAGCACGATGCATCAGACAATAACTGTTAATTACGCTATTCAAGATGACTCAATCAAATGGGATACCCAATTTCTGCATTTCTCCAAAAAGAAAAGCGACAACTAAGTAATGCTTCATATTTAGCAAGTCTTAAATAATTTAGAGAAGCCGAAAACATAAAGAAGAGGTTGTGTTCTAACTATTTTATGAAAGAGAGTCACAACATCATCTAAACACTTAACATTCTAAGACTTACTACTACTATAGCATGAAGAATAAACACTGATTGTAAATGCTGTCACGACCCGAATCCTAGTCAGGTGGCGATGGCACCCAACACCGAAGCCAGGCAAGCCAATATCAATTTACTAGAGAGTTTCATTCAATCTACTAAAAACATTTTCGTTACTTACTAAATTCAAATTTGAGACATTAAGTGAGATAGACAACTTAGGCCATTTTAAACAGAAGCAGCCGTAAAAGTCATAATTTATATTTACAGTCCAAAATATATAATGTCTACTACGTGTGCGCCAGGAACTAGTGTCACAAGTTTATAGGCATCTAGAAGAAAAGAGAGTCCAAAAGAATACAAGTTTGCCCTATTGTCTAAGGAAAAGTAAACAGACATAATAAAAGAAAGAAGACTCCAAGGTGCTGCTGGAGGTCGTCAGGGAAAGCAGCTCACTGAGAGGTCTGAACCAGATATAAGTCAGGGATGAGCTCCATACTGATACCCTGATGCACCTGCCTAAGAATCTGTACAATTAAGTACAGAAGCGTAGCATGAGTACATAAACAATATGTACCCAGTGAGTATCCCGTCTAATCTCGAAGAAGTAGTGACGAGAAGTCGACGTGATACTTACTAGGGTCCAAATAATATAGTTTAAATGTAAGACTAAACAGGAATAGCAGTCATGAATAATAACGAAGACATGAGCATCAAATAACATTAACAACTATCTTTACGTGTCAAGTTCTGTAGCATATAAATTACCTAGTTTTCCTTTTCATGATATTCTACAGACGCACATTCGCATAACACCCAAACAATTTACAAACACATGACATGCCGTGAACGTATGGCCGATACGACGCGAAAATAAATGTGCACTGCCAAAAGGTCGAATGGCTCGAACCATAGATGCATCTATTACACCGCTCGCGAATCGAACATGAGACGCAGTTGACATAATAGTAGGGCTACCCCACTCGCGAATCATACGTGCGGCGCGGGTACCCGTATATAATTATCAGGATGTCAGGAATTCAGTAGAGGATATGCTTACAGGCAAAGGATTCAATAATAATAATATTTCAGAATGTAACTTTATAGATATTCATTTAATAGTTCAAGGATGTTAAGCAGTCTAAATTAACATCTAAGATTATAGAAACGACACAGAAAGCATGCTTGTGAATCCTAAAGTTACCCGGCATAACATAATAGTAGCTATGCACGCACTCTCGTCACTTCGTGCATGTGTAGCCCCCGCAATTAAAGACATGAATTCATTTATATTTACCTATGGGGACAATTCCCTCTTACAAGGTTAGAAAGGAGACTCACCTCGATTCAAGTCTACCTTCCGGGACAAGAACGCACCCGAAACTCCTAATTCGTCTCCCAAGGACTCGAAACTAATCAAATATTGCATAAATAAATTAATCAATGCTCAAAAGTATGAAATTCCCCTAATTAAACGATTATTTCATCCTAAATTGAAAATTTCCAAAATACACCCCTGGGCCCACATGCTCAGATTCCTGAAATGTTCGAAGGAAACACTCACCCATAGCCTAAGGATCAACATTACATAGTTTTTGTACGATTTCATAACAAATTCTTTGGTAATTCTCTCATTTTTCAAAAAACCTAGGTTTCTACTCTAACCCATGATTTATACTAATTAATGTGTTAATCTACCTAAGAGTTTAGGTATTAAACTAAGTTTAGGGTAGAAATTACTTACCTTTCAGTAGCTAGGTCGTTTATCCCCTTTGCATGATCTAAAAATCGTCAATGGTCAAAAATGGCTAAGTCCCGTGTTTTAAAAGAACCTCACTTCCTACAGGCTCTTCGCACATGCGGCTCGAGGACCGCACCTGTGGTCTCACAGATGCGAGAAAAATCTTGCACTTGCGGAGGAGGAGAAGGGGGGCTGGCATCTCACCTGCGGAGCAGAGACCGCACCTGCGGCTCCGCTTCTGCAAAAAGGGATCCGCACCTGCGGAAATAGGCAACCTCACTTAGGGCCGCACCTGTGAGGCAGGGGACCGCAGAAGCGGTCTCGCACTTGCGGCTAGGCCACCGTAGGTGGCCGCACCAGATCTGGTGCACCAGCAGACATTTGCTACTGGTTTTTGCCTCGCTCGATACCCGAATGGCATCGGGGCCCACCCAAGACCCCGTCCAATTATAACAATAAGTCCTAAATCATAATACAAACTCGCTCGAGCCTTCGGAATGTCCGAAACAACGCTAAATCTAAAAGTCACACCCCAAAACCTATTGGATCAAACTTAAGAAATTTAAGTTCTAGAATTTTCTAACATTGCGTCGAACCTACCTATACTACTCGGAATGACACCAAATTTTGCGAGCAAGTCATAAATGGCATAACAGAACTATTCCCGGTCTCAGAATTCCGTTTAGACCTCAATAACAAAAAAACACGTTCCAAACCTCAATTTGAACTTAAGAAAATTCTAATTTCACTATTTGGCGCCGAAACGCTCTCGGATCATCCAAAACCCGTTCCGAACATATGCCCAAGTCCGAAATCATCATACGAACCTACCAGAACCTTCGAATCTCGATTCTGAGGTCGTTTACTAAAAATGTTGACCGAAGTCATACTTGGCCTTTAAGGCCAACCTTAAGGAACCATATGTTCCTATACCATTCCAAACTTCTCCAAATCCCGAACCACCCGTCCTCACAAGTCATAAATCAGTAAAAAAACTATGGGAAGTCTCATTTAGGGGCACGGGGTCCTAGAATGCAAAATGACCGGTCGAGTTATTACATTCTCCACCTCTTAAATAAGCGTTCGTCATTGAACAGGTCTAGAATCATACCTGAAGTACTGAATAGGTGTGGATATCTACTTCGCATGTCCTCCTCGGACTCCCAAGTCACCTCCTCGACTAGTTGGCCCCTCCACTGGACCTTTACGACGGAAACTCTCTTTGACCTCAACTGGTGATCCTGCCTGTCAATAATAGCAACTGGCTCCTCCTTGTAGCCCAACTTCTCATCTAACTGAATAGTGCTGAAATATATCACGTGAGAGAAGTCGACTTGGTATCTCCGGAGCGTGGACACATGAAAGACTGAATGAACTCCTGATAAACTGGGAGGTAAAGCAAGCTCATAAGCAACCTCTCTAACTCGCCTCAACACCTCGAATGGACCTATAAACCTTGGGATCAATTTGCCCTTCTTCCCAAATCTCATAATACCCTTCATCGGCGAGACTTTCAACATAACCTTCTCTCCCTTAATAAATGATACATCATGCGCCTTCTGATTCGCGTAACTCTTCTGTCTGGACTGTGTTGTGCGAAGCCTTCCCTGAATTAGCTTCACTTTCTCCAAAGCATCCTTCACCAGGTCGGTGCCATATAACTTAGCCTCGCCATGCTCAAACCAACCGACAGGAGAACGACATCGCCGACCATACAAGGCCTCAAATGGAGCCATCTCAATGCTGGACTGATAACTATTATTATAACCAAACTCGGCCAAGGGCAAAAACTTGTCCCACTGACCCCCAAAATCAATCACACATGCTCTGAGCATGTCCTCCAATATCTGAACTGTCCGCTCCGACTGTCCATCAGTCTGAGGTTGAAATACTGTGCTAAGATCCACTCAGGTGCCTAACTCACCCTGCAATGCTCTCCAGAAGTGCGAGGTGAACTGAGGACCTCGATCTGATATAATGGACACAGGAATACCGTGCAACCGAACTATCTCTCGAATATATATATCTGGGCATACCTCTTTGAAGTATAAGTAGTAGATACTGGAATGAAATGCGCCGACTTGGTCAGCCTGTCCACAATGACCCAAACCGCATCAACCTTTCGTAAAGTCCGAGGCAACCCAACTACAAAATCCATAGTGATGCACTCCCATTTCCACTCAGGTATAGGCATCTGCTGAAGTAGGCCTCTTGGCCTATGGTGCTCATATTTAACCTGTTGGCAATTGAGAATACTCCACTATGTCTTTCTTCATCCGCCTCCACCAAAAATGCTGTTTCAAGTCATGATACATCTTCATAGCACCAGAATGAGTAGAATACCGTGAACTGTGAGCCTCTTATAGAATCCTCTCCCTCAGGCCATCAACATTAGGGACACATAAGCGACCCTGAATCCTCAGAACACCATCCTTACTGATAAAAACCTCCTTAGCACCACCTTGCACTACTGTCTCCCGAAGATCCACTAAGTGCTGGTCATCAAACTGCCGAGCCCTGATCTCCCTCAATAATGATGACTGAGCAACCACATGTTCAAGAACTCGGTTGGGATCTTAAAGGTCCAACCTCACCAAATGATTAGCCAAGGATTGAATGTCAAAAGCAAGAGGTCTCTCCTCCGCTGAAATATAAGCCAAGCTACCCATACTCTCTGCTTTCCTGATTAAGGCATCTGCTACCACATTTGCCTTGCCCGGATGATAAAGAATGGTGATGTCAAAGTCCTTCAGAAACGCAAGCCACCTACGATGCCTCAAATTGAGATCCCCCTGCTTGAACAAGTGCTGCAAGCTGCGGTGGTCTGTATAAACCTCACAAGACACCCCATACAGATAGTGCCTCCAAATCTTAAGAGCATGAACAATCGTCACCAACTCCAAATCGTGCACAAGGTAATTTTTCATATGAACCTTCAGCTGACGTGAAGCATATGCAATAACTCGCCCCTCCTGCATCAAGACACATCCCAAACCAACGCGTGAAGCATCGCAATAGACTGTATACATCCCAGATCCGGAGGGTAACACCAGAACTGGTGCTGAGGTCAATGTTGTCTTGAGCTTCTGAAAGCTCGCCTCGCACTCGTCGGACCATCGGAATGAGGCATTCTTCTGCGCCAATCTAGTCAGAGGAGATGCTATGGATGAAAAACCCTCCACAAATCGGCGATAATAACCCGCTGAACTGCATCAATCTTCTTAGGATAAACCTTGATACCCTCTTCGGATACCACATGTCCCAAGAACGCCCACATAATCCAACCAAAACTCACACTTAGAGAACTTAGCATAAAACTTCTATTCTCGCAAAGTCTGGAGCACAACTCTCAAATGCTGCTCGTGCTCCCTCAGATTACGTGAGTAAATCAGAATTTCATCAATAAAGACAATGACAAAAGAATCAATATAAGTCCTGAATACCCTGTTCATCAAGTCCATAAATGCTGGCGGGGAATTAGTCAAGCCAAAGGACATCACTAGGAACTCATAATGACCATATCTCGTACAAAAGGCAGTCTTCGGAACATCCGAGTCCCAAATCTTCAGCTGATGGTACCCCGATCTCAAGTCAATCTTATAAAACACCCGAGCACCCTGCAACTGGTCAAATAAATCATCGATACGCGGCAACGGGTACTTGTTCTTGATTGTGACCTTGTTCAACTGGCGGTAATCAATACACATCCGCATAGTCCCATCCTTCTTCTTCACAAATAGCACTGGAGCACCCCAAGGCGATATGCTCGGTCTGATAAACCCCATATCCAACAACTCGTCAAGCTGTTCTTTCAATTCCTTCAATTCATTAGGAGCCATTCGGTATGGGGAAATAGATATAGGCTGGGTGCCTGGAGCTAAGTCAATGTCGAAATCAATGTCACGATCCGGTGGCATGCCCGAAAGGTATGAAGGGAATACATCCACAAACTCTCGAACTTCTGGCACTGATCAATCATCGGAGACTCAGCGGTGGTGTCCCGCACATAAGCAAGATAAGCCAAACACCCCTTCTCGACCATATGTCGAGCCTTCAAGAAGGAAATAACCTGACTAGCTGCACTAACTGAGGAACCTCTCCACTCTAATCTTGGACACTCGGGCATGGCTAGAGTAACAGTCTTGGCATGGCAATCTAGAACAACATGATAAGGAGATAGCCAATCCATGCCCAAGATGACCTCAAAATCAACCATATCAAGCAATAAGAGGTCCGCTCTAGTCTCGAAACCACATAATGTAACCACACAAGACCGATAAATCTGGTCCACAATCACATAATCGCCCACAAGAGTGGACACATAAACAAAAGTACCCTAAGACTCCCGAGGAATATCCAAGAAATGAGCAAACAAGGCTGACACATACGAATAAGTGGATCCTGGATCAAACAATACCGATGCATCTCTACCACATACTGAAATAATACCTGTGATCACGGCATATGAGGCTATTGCATCTTGTTTGGCCGGAAAAGCATAGAATCTGGCGGGAGTACCAGAAGACTGACCTCCACTAGCATGAACCGGACCTGTCTGTGCTCCCCCTGCCTGGCCTCCACCTATGGGACGACCTCTACCAGTCTACCCTCCACCTCTGCGTGGCCGGACCGCTGGTGCTGAACTCATAGGATGGTAACCCTGCAGCACTGCATTGCCCCAAAGCCTGGGATAAGTCCTCCTAATATGGTCTGGATCCCCGCACTCATAACATCCCCCTGGTACCATGGCATGCTGGCCCGAAGAAGAAGAACCCTGAATAGCTGGAGGGCGGTATGAACTCTCCGGCATAGCACTGAAATAAGGACAAGAAGGCCCTTAATGACCAAAATAACCGCCGGAGGAACCCTGAATAGCTGGTGGGCGATAAGAACTCTCCGACATGGCGCTTAAATAAGGCCTCACTGGGACACCTCGTGGAGGTGGTGGGGATGCTGAATATGGAGGCCTAATAGGCTGACCCCTACCGAACTGACCTCTACCTCTGGCTGGAGAACCTCTGAAATCTCTCGAAAATCTAGCTCTCTTATCCTGCTGACCCTGCTATCTGCCCCTCGATCGATAACCCTCAATCCGGCGAGCAATCTCAACCACAAGCTGATAAGGAGTCCCCATCTCCACCTCTCGGGACATGTTGGCCAAATACCCGAGTGCAACCCAGCTACAAACCTCCGCACTCTCTCAGTATCAGTAGGAAGTATCATGAGTGCATGTCGAGGAAACTCAGAAAACCTAGCCTCGTAGTCAGTCACAGACATCTGCCCCTGCTCCAGCAACTCAAACTGATACCGCAGCTCTTCCCTCTCATAGGGTGGAATATATCTATCTAGGAACAACTGGGTGAACTGCTCCCAAGTGAGGGGAGGAGAATCTTCCGGCCTGCCGAGTATATAGGACTGCCACCATCTACAGGTCCTGCCCTCTAACTGGAAGGTGGTGAAATCAACTCCATGGGACTCCAGTATCCTCATGTTGTGTAGTCTGTCCCTGCACCTATAAAAAAAGTCATATGCGTCCCATGACGCTCACATCCGAAGACATGAGGGTGCAATCTGGTCAATCTATACAATAACTTCTGCGGATCGCCGTCTGCAGCTGGTCTAGGCTCAGGTGCTGCTGCTATTGGCTGGGCCCTGTTCACAGGCAATGTACCTGGGGTCTGATATACAACCGCTGCATGACCTGCGGTTTGAGAAGTAGGGGCCTGGGTCCCCCCTCCCACCTGAGATGTGGCAGGATACGCTGGAAATAAACCAGCCTGGGTCATGGTGTCCATGAACCGCATCATACGACCCATGATCTCTTGGAATCCTGGCACCGTCATAAAGTCCAACGGGGTAGGATCTTTTGGGGGCACCTCGACCTGCTCCTCAGTAATGGGATCCACTGCTGGATCCGCTGGTGGTGCAACTGGAATAGCTCTAGGACGCCCTCGTCCCTTACCTCGGGCCGGTGCCCTTCCCCGGCCTCTTCCATGACCTCAGATGATAGGGGTAGCGGCCCATCTCGAGTTTGGAACATCGGCTGCGCGCGTCCTCACCATCTGTGAGAGAATAGAAGAGTGAAATTTAGTATACCATCAACTGCACGATATAAGATGAATAAAGAGAGGTTTCCTAACACCCTATAGCTTCTCGAAGATAAATACAGACGTCTCCCTACCGATTTGCAAGACTCTATTAGGCTTGCCTGTAACTTGTGAGACCTACGTGAACCTAGAGCCCTTATACCATATTGTCACGACTCGAATCCTAGTCAGGTCGCGATGGTTCCCAACACCGAAGTCAGGCAAGCCAACATAAATTTACTAGAGAGTTTCATTCAATCTACTAAAAACATTTTCGTAACTTACTAAATTCAAATTTGAGACATTAATTGAGATAGACAACTTAGGCCATTTTAAACAGAAGCGGTCGTAAAAGTCATAATTTATATTTACAGTCCAAAATATATAATGTCTACTACGTGTGTGCCAGAAACTAGTGTCACAAGTTTACAGGCATCTAGTAGAAATCAGAGTCCAAAAGAATACAAGTTTGCCCTATTGTATGAGGAAAAGTAAACAGACATAATAAAAGAAAGAAGACGCCAAGGCGCTGCTGGAGGTCATCAGGGAAAGCAGCTCACCAAGAGGTCTGAACCAGATATGAGTCAGGGATGAGCTCCGTACTGATACCCAGATTCACCTGCCTCAAAATTTGTACAATTAAGTACAGAAGCATAGCATGAGTACATAAACAATATGTACCTAGTGATTAACCCGTCTAATCTCGAAGAAGTAGTGACAAGAAGTCGACGTGATACTTACTAGGGTCCAAATAATATAGTTTAAATGTAAGACTAAGCAGGAATAGCAGTCATGAATAATAACGAAGACAGTAGCATCAAATAACATTTACAACTATCTTTACGTGTCAAGTTCTCTAGCATATAAATTACCTAGTTTTCCTTTTCATGATATTCTACAGACGCACATTCGCATAACACTCAAATAATTTACAATCACATGACATGCCGCGAACGTACGACCGATACGACGTGAAAATAAATGTGCACTGCCGAAGGGTCGAACGGCTCGAACCATAGATGCATCTATTACACCACTCGCGAATCGAACATGCGACGCAGTTGACATAATAGTAGGGCTACCCCACTCGCGAATCATACGTACGGTGCGGGTACCTGTATACATACGCATAATTATCAGGATGTCAGGAATTCAGTAGAGGATATGCTTACAGGCAAAGGATTCAATAATAATAATATTTCAGAATGTAACTTTATAGATATTCATTTAATAGTTCAAGGATGTTAATCAGTCTAAATTAACATCTAAGATTATAGAAACGACACAGAAAGCATGCTTGTGAATCCTAAAGTTACCCGGCATAACATAATAGTAGCTACGCACGGACTTTAGTCACTTCGTGCGTGCGTAGCCCCCGCAATTAAAGACATGAATTCATTTATATTTACCTATGGGGAAAATTCCCTCTTACAAGGTTAGAAAGGAGACTCACCTCGTGTCAAGTCTACCTTCCGGGTCAAGAACGCACCCGAAACTCCAAATGCGTCTCCCAAGGACTCGAAACTAATCAAATATTGCATAAATAAATTAATCAATGCTCAAAAGTATGAAATTCCCCTAATTAAACGATTATTTCATCCTAAATTGAAAATTTCCAAAATACACCCCTGGGTCCACATGCTCGGATTCCGGAAATGTTCGAAGGAAACACTCACCCATAGCCTAAGGATCAACATTACATAGTTTTTGTATGATTTCATGACAAATTCTTTGGTAATTCTCTCATTTTCATAAAACCTAGGTTTCTACTCTAACCCATGATTTATACTAATTAATGTGTTAATCTACATAAGAGTTTAGGTATTAAACTAAGTTTAGGGTAGAAATTACTTACCTTTCAGTAGCTAGGTCGTTTATCCCCTTTGCATGATCTAAAAATCGTCAATGGTGAAAAATGGCTAAGTCCCGTGTTTTAAAAGAACCTCACTGCCTACAGGCTTTTCGCACCTGTGGCTCGAGGATCGCACCTACGGTCTCACAGATGCGAGAAAAATCTCGCACATGTAGAGGAGGGGAAGGGGGGGGGGGGGTGGGCACCCC
>ML257662.1:44342-56926 GCA_005239495.1 Nicotiana undulata
GGGGGGGGGGGGGGTTGGCATCGCACGTGCGGAGCGGAGACCGCACCTGCGGCTCTTCTTCTACCAAAAGCGATATGCACCTGTGGAAATAGGCAACCTCACCTGGGGCCGCACCTGCGAGGTAGGGGATCGCCTAAGCGGTCTCGCACAAGATTTGGTGCACCAGCTATTTTTTGCTACTGGTTTTTGCTTCGCTCGATGCCCGAATGGAATCGGGGCCCACACGAGACCCCTTCCAATTATACCAACAAGTCCTAAATCATAATACGGACTCGCTCGAGCCTTCGGAATGTGAGAAATAATGCTAAATCTAAAAATCACACCCCAAAACCTATTGGATCAAACTTAAGAACTTCTTTTTTTGTTTTTTTTAAATTAGTTATCCACCTCCATCGAGTATGGATAAGGTCTTATAAATATAAAATCATTACAAAAGTTGAATAACGCATAGCAGCTATCCTATATGTCTTAATAGGGAGGAACAAGCTCCCCTTTTACATCTATTTTACATCACAAAATATACTGGGGACAAATTCTCAGAGTGAGAGTCCCCCCGAATGAACTTCAAGTTCTAGCATTTGCTAACAATGCACCGAACCTACCTATACTACTCGGAATGATACCAAATGTTTCATGCAAGTCATAAATGACATAACGGAACAATTCCCGGTCTCAGAATTCCCTTTGGACCTAAATAACAAAAAAATACGTTCTGAACCTTAATTTGAACTTAAGAAAACTCTAATTTCACTATTTGGTGTCGAAACGCTCCCGGGTCATCCAAAACTCGTTCCGAACATACGCCCAAGTCCGAAATCATCATATGAACTTACCGGAACCTTCGAATCTCGATTTCGAGGTCGTTTACTAAAAATGTTGACCGAAATCAAACTTGGTCGTTAAGGCCAACCTTAAGGAATCAAGTGTTCCTATACCATTCCAAACTTCTCTAAATCCCGAACCATCCATCCCCACAATTCATAAATCAGTAAAAAAAAAACTACAGTCTCATTTAGGGTCACGGGGCCATAGAACGCAAAACGCCCGGTCGGGTCGTTACAAATGCCAAACCAGAATAGTTTTAGAGGCAAGGCTCTAGCTTCTGATGCAACAAAATTATGCTGATCAAGATGGGAAATTCTCAATTAAAATATTGCTTTATAGTTCTTTAAATGCTTACCGTAACAGCTCGCCACATGTGTTCCAGCTTATCTTCTCTGATGTCCTTCCATGAATGTACTTGCAACGGACACATATTATGGTCACAAACTATTATACCCAAGTGTCTCAAAAATGAGGCTTGATGCTTCCTAACAACCCGATTGTGGTAAAAGTTGACTCTAAACTTTTTTCCAGGTTTGAGTCCCGCAACATCTTTATTCCTAATCTTTCCTCTCACCTTTTTTGGGTTTTCAGATTCACATAGATCTGCAAATTTTAATTTTTAACATAAATTAAAATTCTAATCTTATAACAAACAAAAAAAATATTAAACTTGATACCTTGCATCATTTCATGTTCTTGAGCGAGAGAAACATCGTCTTCCATCGGATCAAAACTAGGAGGCATAAGATTATTACTATTAGGTGCTGGCTTATTCTGCTCAGAAGCTGCTGAGTTGTGATTTTTACTTTCCCCAACAATATTTCTCTTTCCAGCGCTTCTTTTTGCCGAGCCTACAGATCTAACGTTTTTCCCGCGTCCCCTTGCTAAAGCACCAGGTTGACTGCAAGTGTCTCGTACATTCTTTGAAGTAGCTCCAAGTTCTGCAGATCTTGATTTGAGTAAAGCATAAAATAACTTCCAGTAACAAACAAAAAAGAATAATTAAAACTTGAGACATTGCATCATTTCAGCTTCTTGAGTAAATGGAATATCTTCTTCCATCATATCAAAACCAGGAGGCATAACATTATTACTATTATGTGCTAGCTTATTCTGCTTAGAAGCCCCTGAGTTGTAATTTTTAATCTCTCCCAATAGATTGTTCTTGCAAACATTTACTTTTGTAGAGCCCAATGATCAAAAGATATGCCCCCGTCCCCTTGCTAAAGACGCAGGTTGAATGTATGCAAGATTTAAATTCTTCAAAGATCCTCCTGTTTCTGAAAATTTTGATTTATGTGAAATACAAAACCAATACCAGTTCAATAAGAAACAAAACAAAAAACAAATTAAACTTAAGAGACCTTGATTCGATTTAGCGTCTTGAGCGAGGGGAGCATCGTCTTCCATCGAAGCGAAACCAAGGGGCACAAGTTGATGACCCAAAAGGTCATCCCTTATTTTACATGTCAAAATGGTGTTCCGAGGCCTTAAAAGCCTCCTTTACCTCACCTTGTTTTGCGTGCGTAGCCCAGGCATATAGTCGGGAAGCTTTTATATGGAAAACTGAGAAAAATGCTAAATTTGCCTTTGAAATTAAATTTAAGTTGACTTCGGTCAATATTATGGGTAAACGAACCCTGACCCATGATTTGACGGTCCCGGAGGGTCCGTAGGAAAATATGGGACTTGGGCGTATGCCCGAAATCAAATTCCGAGGTCCCAAGCCCGAGAAATGAATTTTTAAAAGAAAATGTTTTTTTGAAAATATAAGAGATTTAAGAAATTTAAATATATTTGAAATTTATTGTATCTGGCCAGTATTTTGGTTTCGGAGCCCAATACAGGTTTAATATGATAATTTTGATATGTCTGTAAAATTTGGTAAGTAACGGAAGTCGTTTGATGTGATTCGGACCCGCAGGTGTGAAAATTGATACTTTGGAAGTTTTTAAGATTTTTCCTTGATTTCTATGCTAAATTCGTTGTTTAAGATGTTATTTTGGTGATTTGATCCCACGAGTAGGTTCGTAGGACGTGTTTGAGGTTATGTACATGTTTGGTTTGGAGCTCCGAGGGCTCGGGTGAGTTTCGAATAGGTGTCAGGGTATTTTAGACTTTGAAAATCTGGTGTTTTTGGCTGTTGCTGGTGTCCAGGTAATTTCACTATGCGAATGCTTGGTAACCCATGCGAACGCACAACAAAAACAGGGAAGGGGGCTGGGTTACATGGTGCGAACGCATAGACCTGGGTGTGAACACGGAGACTTGGGAGTGTACTCTACGCGAACGCACCAGGTCCTTGTGATCGCATAGCATAGGAAGGGGTTGGTGGATGGGCAACATTTTACCTTTTGCGAACGCGGCCACTGGCTTGCGAACACGTAGGTCAATGGAGTGGACCCTATGCGAACGCGGCCTGTAGCTCGCGAATGCATAGGCCAGGGAAGTTAAACCTATGCGAATACGGCCAAGGGCACGCGAACTCATGGAGTAATGGTCCAGTCTTTTAAAAACAGTAGCTAAAAACGGGATTTCTTCAAAATTTCATAACTTTTTCACCTAAACTCGAACTTGAGCGATTTCAGAAGAGGGATTTAACCACAAAACCATAGGTATGTGTTCTTAAACTCGTTTTCTTTAATTTCCATTAACACCCATTAGCTTTCTAGACCTAAATTATGTTCTTAAGGGTAGAGAATTAGGGATTTGGGTAGAGTTATGGATTTTTGAATAATTAGAATTTAGACCTCGTTTTGGGGTTGGATTCCGGAACTAACTACATATTATGGCTCGTGGGTGATCGGGTTTTGGTCCGAACCTCGTGTTTGACCAAGCGAGCCCGGGGTAGATTTTTGACTTTTTGGGAAGAATGCTAGAAAACCTATAATTAAGCATTGGAATTGAATTGTGTAGCGTTTATTGATGTTATTAAGTCAATTATGTATAGATACAAGTGAATTGGAGTCAAATTCAAAAGGGAAAGCAGTAATCGAGGCTTGAGTTTGTCGTGGAATTTGAGGTAAGTGTTTGGCCTAACCTTAGCTTGAGGGAATAGGTGTTGTGTCCTATTTTCTATGTGTTAGTATCATGTTCAACGTATAGGTGAGGTAACGAGTACCTATACGTTGGAGTCAAGCATGTCCGTGAGTCGGATATTATGAATTATGTGGTTTTTCATTGATATTTACTGTATTATAGCTTGAGTTCCACTTTGTGGTTATTCATTTTAGTGGAATTCTTGGTATTGAATATTGTTGAGTATTGGTTTCGGATGAGAAATTATATGTGAAGATACGTACTTGAGAGAGATTGGTTATAACTGTGTCCCTTGCCGGGATGGTGATAATTCTAATGTGGTTCCCTTGTTGGGATGTTATGATGTATTATTGGATTATATTGTTGATTTTTCCTTGCCGGACTTCTGTTATTGATATTGTTTGGGTGAGGAAGAGTGTAAAGCACGAAGAGTGATACCTTGTATTGATTATTGTGAGGATGAGAGTGTAAAAGCACAAAGGGTGATGTCGTGCCATATTATGATATTAAAAGCACGAAGGGTGATGTCGTGCCGTTTCTATTGATTCATTGTGAGGATGGGAGTAAAATCACGAAGGGTAATGCCGTGCAATTGCATTTACTATTTGGTGATGATGAGAATAAAAGCACGAAGGGTGATGTCGTGCACTGCTTTCTCTGTGATGTTATTTCCTGCTGTTCAGGTTAATATTGAATTTTTGCTTATTTCATTATTTCCTTTATTTGATATTTCTTCCCCCCCCCCAACATGTTCCCATTTTCTTTGCACTTAGTTGTTTACTCCTGTTAGTATTATTTCCTCCGAATATTATTAAGTGGCACAAGTTGTTTTGATTGTCGTGTCCTAGCCTGGTCACTACTTCGCCGAGGTTAGGCTCGACACTTACTCAGAAAATGGGGTCGGTTGTACTGATGCTACACTCTGCACATTTTGTTGTGCAGATCCCAGTACAGGACCCTACGTACATTAGAGCGAGGAGGCTGCCTTCAGTCCACGTGGAGACACCGAGGTAGTCCTGTTGGCGTCCCCTCTTATTTCTTTTGTATTCTGTTATAGTTGTTTCAGAAATAGATGTACTTATTTCATTCAGACCTTTATATGTATTACTCATAGACAGTTCGTGAGTCTGTGACTCTAAAATTATGGGATTGGTATTGTGAAACCTCGTAAAGGCATTAAATTAAGTTAATATACTTTACTTCATTTGTACTTTCATTTATGTTAGTGTTGTATTTCACCTGTTATTGAATAATAGTAAAGGAATAAGGTAAATTAAACATTCACTGTGATGACCCAAAAAGGGGTCATCTTATGTGCACCTAATTTGGACTGTGTTCCGAGGCTTGAAAGCCTCCATTAGTCTCACCTCGATGTGTGTGCGCAGCTCGGGCGCGTAGCCGGGAAGCCTTTATGTGAAAAACTTGATTAAGAGTTAAATTTGTGATACTTAATTGAATAAAGTTGACTTTGGTCAACATTTTTAATAAACAGACCCTGATCCGTGATCCGACGGTTCCGGAAGGTCCGTAGGAAAATATGGGACTTGGGCGTATGCCTAGAATCGAATTCCGAGGACCCAAGTCCAAGAAATGAATTTTTAAAGAAAATTGTTTTATGAAAATATTAAAGGCTTACGAAAATGAACCTTGATGTGAAACCCGTGCTGCCGGGTCCGTATTATGATTTCCGAGCCCGGAGCAGGTTCAATATGTGTTATATAAGTTCGGTGAAATTTGGTAAGAAACTAACTTGATTTGATTGGTTTCAGATTAAAATGAGGAAAATTGGAGTTAATGAAGTTTTGAGTTTTTTAAAGAACTTGAAATTTGGCTTGAAAGGTGATTTTATGTTCCTGAGGTCCGATTGAAATTTCGAGACCGAGAATAGTTCTGTTGCGTCATTTATAACTTGTCCGCAAGATTTGAAGTCATTCCGAGTAGTTTAGGCCGGTTCGGCGCGTTGAAGTGAATTCTAGAATTTTAAAGTTCTTAAATTTGATTAATTTGGTTTTGGGGTTTCATTTCGAGTTTCGTTGTTGTTTTTCATGTTTCGGAAGTTCGAGCGAGTCTGTATCATGAATACAGACTTGCCGGTGCTTTTGGATGGGGTCCCGAGGGGCTCAGAGATGTTTTAGACCCCCGGGAGCTAAGTTGGAAAACCAGAAAAATCTGCTATCTGGTTTCCTTCTCTGTGATCACAGAAGGTGGGTTGCGATCGCGGAGAAGGATTTTTGCTAGGCTGTTGATTGTTCTATGCGATCACAGCTTCCCCTTTGCGATCGCAGAGGTCTGGGTTCCACACCTTCGCGATCGCAGCCCGTTTCTTGCAATCGCGTAGAGTTGCGTCTGGGCCGGGTGAGTTTGTTCTTCGCGATCGCATGACCCCTGCCGCGATTGCAGAGGTTTTGCCAGTTGTTCTTCGCAATCGCAGGACCTCTGCCGCGATCGCAGAGGTCTTGCCAGTTGGCCTTCGCGATCGCAGGCCCCTTGTCGCTATCGCAGTGAAGGAATTACTGGGCAACTTTAAAAAATACGGGACTTAGCCTTGTTCCTCCATTTTCATCTTCCTCTTCAAGATTTTAGAGAGCTTTTCAAGGGACCTTCCACCACTGTTGTTGAGGTAAGTAAATTCCATAGTTTTACTAGTTTCAAACACTAATCCCTAGTTAAATACACTACTAAAGTATCTAAAATCATAGAATTAGGTAGTAATTATAGGGTTCTTGAGGATTTTGTAATTTTCTATTTTAGGCCGTGAAATCAAGTAGAAATCACACCTTAATGATCCTTAGGCTATAAGTGAGTGATCCCTTCGAGAATTTTTGGAATTTGACCATGAGGGGTCGGGGTTGGAAATTGGGAATTCTTTAAGAATGGTGATTTTATTGAATAACTAAGATGAGTTATCACATTGTACATGCATTGATGTTATTGTATATCTTTTGGCTAGTTGCGAGTTCTCGGGTATAGAGTTCAGAGTTTCGGGCGCAATTGTGGTCCGAGGGGTAGATTCAACACGAGGTGAGTCTCCTTTCTAACCTTGTAAGAGGGAATTCTCCCCATAGGTGATGTATATGCTATGTGTAACCTGTTTGGGGGCTACGTACGCGCCAAGTGACGAGAATCCGTACGTAGCCGCTATTATTGTTATGTCTGGGTAGTTGGGCCCACATCATGCCTTGTATGTTTTTCCTGTAATGCCTTAAATATGTTTTTGTTGTAATGCCTGATATGTTTTCTTGGTAATGCTTCATATGATTTATTGTAATGCCACATGTACTACGGAATTATATTTTGCATCGAATTATTCTTCTGAGGCTTTATTGAAAAGAAATTATGAAATATATGGGAGCGGGCCGTACGCCACGGCGGAATTGAAAGAAATTGTGAAATATATGGGAGCGGGCCGTACGCCACGGCCGAATTGAAAGAAATTATGAAATATATGGGAGCGGGCCGTACACCACGGTGGAATTGAAAGAAATTGTGAAATATATGGGAGCAGGCCGTACGCCACGGCGGAATTGAAAGAAATTGTGAAATATATGGGAGCGGGCCTTACGCCACGACGGAATTGAAAGAAATTATGAAATATATGGGAGCGGGCCGTACGCCACAGCGGAATTGAAAGAAATTATGAAATATATGGGAGCGGGCCGTATGCCACGGCGGAAATGAAATGAAATTATGAAATATTTGGGAGCTGGCCGTACGCCACGATGGAGTTGAAAAGAAACTGTGAAATATATGGGATTGGGCCGTACGCCACGGCGAGTGTAGAAAGTACCTTATGGGAGCGGGCCGTACGCCACAACGGATCTAAGAAATTGTGATTTTTGTTTCATTCGGTGGTCTTACTTTTGAAAGTGCTTTATTGTTTAAATTCAGTGGCTGTTTGGATTTCTCTGCTTTTAGTATATGTACTTGTTGCTTATTTCCCTGACATGCCTACTATATTTTATCATATTTTTATCACATGCTATTACTGCTGGACCTTAGTGAGTATCGAGTCGACCTCTCGTCACTACTTCTTTGAGTTTAGGCGGGATACTCACTGGGTACATATTTATTTAATATGTACTCATGCTGCACTTTCTTTTCTTTTCTGTACTTGACTGTACCGGTCCGGAGGCTGGCACGTCTGACTATCAGGCCGGGGCTGGATATTGATAGCGTGGTCATACCTCTCGGTGAGCTGCTTTCTCGGCGACTTCCTAGCAGCACCCTGGAGCTCTTTTGTTATATTTCTCCGCTCACTTCATTCAGACGGAGACTCTGTATATATTGTAGTCATTGTATATTCAGTAGTTGCCCATGACACTCGTGACACTAGTTCGTGGCACAAACGCGTAGTGTATATGTATATTTTGGGGTTTTGGGATGTATATCTATGTGTGCATTTTATTTCGGCTTGTATCTACTAGGATTTCACTTCCGGTCAAGGCTAGTATCATGTTTGTCGTTATAAATTGGGAATCATTGACTATTTAACTAGATGGAAAAAGGTATCACTTGGTGTAATTATTGTTGGCTTGCCTAACCCCGTCGCTGGGCGCCATCACGACTCGCATTGGGATTCTAGGAAGTGACAACGTGGTATTAGTGCACTAGGTTCACGTAAGTCTCACGAGTCATGGGCAGGCCCAGTAGAGTCTTGCGGATCTGTACGGAGAGGTCTGTTCTTATCTTCAGGAGGCTCTGGGGTGTTAGGAAACTTCCCTTTATTCATATCCCGTCGTGCAATCTATGATGTACTCAAATTATTCTTCCATTCTCTCGCAGATGGTGAGGACGCGTGCATCCCCTGTTCCTGGTCTGGAAGAGGCCGCTGCCCCGGCTGCCCAAGGTCGGGGTAGGGGAAGGGGTAGAGCACCTGCTCGAGACAGGGGACGAGGACGTCCCAGAGCTACGCCAGGGGCACCACCAGAGGACCCTATTATAGAGGAGAAGGATGAGGTGCCTCCAGTAGCACCTGCTCCAGTGGATTTCATGACGGGGCCAGGCTTCCAGGAGGTCATGGGCCGTATGCTGAGATTCATGGACACTATGTCTCAGGCTGGTTTATTTCCAGCTGACCCTGCCACTTCTCAGGCGGGAGGGGGAGTCTAGACCCCTACCGCTCAGGCCATAGGTCAGGCAGCAGCAGCACGTCATACCCCGGACACACCGCCTGTGGGAGGGGTTCAGCCTGTAGTAGCAGCCCCAGAGCCCAGGCCAGTTGCAGAGGGTGACCAGCAGAAGATGGTGGATAGATGGACCCGACTTTGCCCTCCAGTCTTCGGGGGTGAGCGGGGAGAGGATGCTTAGGATTTAATTGATAGGTGTAGGTACAGACTGCACAACATGAGGATTTTGGAGTCCCATGGAGTGGATTTCACCACATTTCAGTTAGAGGGCAGAGCTCGCAGGTGGTGGTCGTCATATATTCTCAGCAGGCCAGCAGATTCTCCTCTGTCACCTTGGATCAGTTCGCTCGGTTATTTCTAGACAGATACATTCCACATTCTGAGAGGGAGGAGCTACGGGGTCAGTTTGAGCGACTAGAGCAGGGGTAGATGTCAGTGACTTATTATGAGGCTAGATTTTCCGAGTTGTCTCGCCATGCCCTTATGATATTGCCTACTGATGCCGAGAGGGTGCGGCGGTTTGTGGTCGGCTTGTATCCAGGTATTAGGACCTCTATGGCCAGAGAGGTAGAGATGGGTACCCCATATCAGCTTGTAGTCGAGATAGCTCGACGGATTGAGGGTTACCGTATGAGGAGCAGGCAGCAGGGTCAGCCAGGTCAGCAGGACAAGAGGGCCAAGTTCACAGGTGACTTTAGGGGTGCTCCAGCTAGGGGTAGAGGTCAGTTTGGAGGCGGCCAGTTCAGTAGGCCTTCATATTCAGCACCTACACTACCTCCCAAGGGTATTGCAGCGAGGCCTCAGCTCGGCACTATGCCAGAGCATTCTTATCGTCCCCCAGCCACCCAGGGTGCACCCAACAACTATTCCAGTCATCAGAGGTCCTTTAGCTCCTATTTCAGTGCCTTACCAGAGGGTTCACACCGCCCTCCAGCTATTCAGGGTTCATCCTCTTTCGGGCAGCGGGCTGTAGCACCCGGAGGTTGTTACGAGTGTGGGGAGCCGGGTCATATGTGGAGGTTTTGTCCCAAGTATCGGGGCAAAGCAGTGCAACAGAGTTATCAGCCTAGGAGTTCAGCACCAGCAGTCCGGCCGCTCCAAGGTGGGGGACAGGTCGGCAGAGGTCGTCCAAGAGAGGGAGGCCAGTTAAGAGGAGGTCAGTTAGTTCCTGTTTACTCTGGGGGAGTTCAGTCTTCCGGAGCCTCAGCTAGATTTTATGCCATTCCGGCCAGATCAGATGCAGTGGCCTCAGACGCCCTGATCACAGGTGTTATCTCCGTATGTGGTAGGGAAGATTCGGTACTATTTGATCCAGGATCCACGTATTCATATGTATCTGTACTATTTGCTCATTTTCTGGATGTCCCTCGTGAGTCCTTGTGTTCTCCTATATATGTGTCCACTCCTGTGGGTGATTCTGTGGTGGTAGACCGAGTCTACCGGTCTTGTGTGGTCACTTTCTGCGGTTTCGATACCAGAGCAGATCTTTTATTGCTGGATATGATTGATTTTGAGGTTATCCTAGGCATGGATTGGCTATCTCCTTATCATGCTGTGTTAGATTGCCATGCCAAGACAGTCACTTTAGCCATGCCTGAGTCGCCTAGACTAGAATGGAGAGGTTCTTCAGTTAGTGCCTCCAGCCGGGTTATTTCCTTCATAAAGGCTCGGCATATGGTCGAGAAGGGTTGTTTGGCCTACCTTGCTTATGTGCGGGACACCACCGCCGAGTCTTCTACCATTGATTCAGTTCCTGTTGTTTGAGAGTTCTCGGATATGTTTCCTTCGGATCTTCCAGGCATGCCTCCAGATCGAGATATTGACTTCTATATTGATTTGGCTCCATATACTCAGCCTATTTCCATACCCCCTATCGTATGACTCCTAAGGAGCTGAAGGAGTTGAAGGAGCAGCTTGAGGAGTTGTTGTCGAAAGGGTTCATCAGGCCGACTGTGTCGTCGTGGGGTGCTTCAGTCTTATTTGTGAAGAAGAAGGATGTGTCTATGCGGATGTGCATTGACTACCGCCAGCTGAATAAGGTTACCATTAAGAATAAGTATCCTCTGCCGCGCATCGATGATTTGTCTGATCAGTTACAAGGTTCTCGTGTATTTTCTAAGGTTGACTTGAGATCGTGTTATCATCAGCTGAGGATTCGGGCTTCAGATGTTCCAAAGACTGCATTTCGTTCCAGGTATGGCCATTATGAGTTCCTGGTGATGTCCTATGGTTTAACCAATGCCCCAGCAGCCTTTATGGACTTGATGAATAGGGTATTCAGGCCGTATTATGATTCCTTCGTCATCGTCCTCATTGATGACATCTTGATTTATTCGCGGAGCCTGGGTGAGCATGAGCAGCACTTGAGAGTTGTGCTCCAGACCTTGCGGGAATAGAAATTGTATGCTAAGTTCTCCAAGTGTGAGTTCTAGTTAGATTCCGTGGCATTTTTAGGGCATGTGGTATCCGGGGAAGGTATCAAGGTTGATCGTAAGAAGATTGAGGCGGTTCAGAGTTGGCCGCGTCGTACTTCAGCTACAGAGATCAGGAGTTTCTTGGGCCTAGCAGGCTATTATCGCCGATTCATGGAGGGGTTCTCCTATATTGCATCCCCAATTACCAGATTGACTCAGAAGAATGTCCCGTTTCGGTGGTCCGACGAGTGTGAGGCGAGCTTTAAGAAGCTTTAGTCAGCTTTGACCTCAGCACTAGTTCTGTCATTGCCTTCCGGTTCTGGGATGTATACCGTGTATTGCGACGCTTCACGTGTCGGGTTGGAGTGTGTGCTAATGCAGGATGGCAGGGTTATTGCTTATGCTTCGCGATAGCTGAAGGTTCATGAAAAGAATTACCATGTGCACGATTTAGAGTTGGCAGCGATTGTCCACGCTTTGAAGATATGGCGACACTATCTATATGGTGTGTCTTGTGAGGTTTATACTGACAACCGCAGCCTGCAGTACTTGCTTAAGCAGAGAGACCTTAACTTGAGACAGCGTAGATGGCTTGAATTGTTAAAAGATTATGATCTCACTGTTTTATATCATCCGGGCAAGGCGAATGTAGTATCATATGCTTTGAGCAGGATGGCGGCGAGTATGGGTAGCTTAGCCTACATTGCAGCTGAGGAGAGACCTTTAGCCTTGGACATTCAGTCCTTGGCCAATCACCTTGTGAGGTTGGACCTTTCAGAGCCTTGTCGAGTTTTGGCTCATGTAGTCGCTCAGTCTTCGTTGTTGGGGGAGATTATGTCTCGACAGTTTCATGATCCATGCCTTGCAGAGCTTCGGGATGCAGTGGTCCATGGCAGTGCCAAGGAGGTTACTTTGGGAGAGGCTGGTGTCTTGAGGCTCCAGGGCCGGTTATGTGTTCCTAATATTGATGGCTTGAGGAAGAGAATTTTGGGAGAGGCCCTCAAATCTTGGTATTCTGTTCATCCGGGTGTGACGAAAATGTACCGTGATTTGAAGCAGCACTACTGGTGGAGGCGGATGAAGAAAGATATAGTGCAGTTTGTGGCTAGGTGTCTCAATTGTCAGCAGGTCAAGTACGAGCACCAGAGGCCAGGAGGCTTGTTTCAGCAGATGCCCATTC
>ML257662.1:61850-82903 GCA_005239495.1 Nicotiana undulata
CATTTCATCATATGTTTATCACATGCTATTACTGCTAGACCTTAGTGAGTATCGAGTCGACCTCTCGTCACTACTTCTTCGAGTTTAGGCGGGATACTCACTGGGTACATATTTATTTAATATGTACTCATGCTGCACTTTCTTTTCTTTTTTGTACTTGATTGTATAGGTGCGGAGGCTGGCACGTTTGACTATCAGGCCGGTGCTGGATATTGATAGCGTGGTCATACTTCTCGGTGAGCTTCTTTCTCGGCGACTTCCTAGCAGCACCCTGGAGCTCTGTTGTTATATTTCTCCGCTCACTTCATTCAGACAGAGACTCTGTATATATTGTAGTCATTGTATATTCAGTAGCTTCCCATGACACTCGTGACACTAGTTCCTGGCACACACGCATAGTGTATATGTATATTTTGGGGTTTTGGGATGTATATCTATGTGTGCATTTTATTTTGGCTTGTATCTACTAGGATTTCACTTCCGCTCAAGGCTAGTATCATGTTTGTCGTTATAAATTGGGAATCTTTGACTGTTTAACTAGATGGAAAAAGGTATCACTTGGTATAATTATTGTTGGCTTGCCTAACCCCGTCGTTGGGCGCCATCACGACTCGGATTGGGATTCTGGGTCGTGACATTCATCTTGGCTTGCCTAGCGGGTTCAACGTTAGGCGCCATCAAGGTCCCGGCGGTGGAAAATCCGGGTCGCGACAATAAGATTATTAGTATGTGCAATCTTATTCTAATCAAAGGCTGTTGAGTTGTGATTTTTACTTTCGCCAATCATAGTTCTCTTTCCAATACTTGTTTTTACAGATCCTAAAGATCCAAAGTTATGTCCTCTTCCCCTTGCTAAAGCACCAGGTTGAATATATGCATGATGTACATTCTTTGAAGTTGCTCCCATTTCAGACTTCTGAATTTTGATGGATTCATATCAACCTAAAATAAGATAAAAGTATAGAGTAATGGTTAGATGAGAGAGATAAAGAAAATCATTAAGACCAGTAATAACATTCAATTGGCCAGACATTTATCTTATTTTCTTTCATGTATTATTGACACGAAAAGTTGTGAAATTAAAATATAAGCAGAAAAAGTCTCACATTCTCAACTTTTTCACTTTCAGCAAGGTTGAACTACAGGCTGATGCTAAAACTAAAAGTTGTTAATCCCATTCATGAATTTTGATCTAACAATAAAATGCTTGAGATAAGGTAAATGTTTTCACAAAATCAGCCCACAATTACAC
This sequence comes from Nicotiana undulata, assembly GCA_005239495.1. Taxonomy (NCBI): domain Eukaryota; kingdom Viridiplantae; phylum Streptophyta; class Magnoliopsida; order Solanales; family Solanaceae; genus Nicotiana; species Nicotiana undulata. The sequence continues at coordinate 63,103 of ML257662.1, forward strand.
TGAAAATATACTATAGAGCGTTGACAGGAATATTCTACACTAGTTGAGAACATGCTTCTTCTAGTCAGAACTAAAAAAGGATAAAAAGTTGACTTACACGTAAGACCACTTAAATGCATCAAAAACATGTACAGTGTTTCACGAGATCGCAACATTATTCAAATCTTTCTTCTGTTTTCTCCCTTTTTACTGGATCCTTACCAACATAGATATTAAATTTTAGGTGGTAGCTTTATGAGTTTCTTTTCCTTTTCATTTGTGTAGAATTGTCTAAATTCTCCAAATCATCATCCTTTTCTTGCAAAATGTCAAAAGTATCATGAGGCAGAACTTTTCTTACAACATGCCAGCCTTTATTTGAATGATCATCGACATAAAATACTTGTAATGCTTGGTTTTCTAATACAAATAGCTCATTAGTTTTCAATAATCGCTAAGGATTAACACTTACAAAGCCATATTTATCAATTTTAACTCCCTTTTCTTGGTCATACACATCAAACCACATACATCTAAACAAGATCACTCTTTTTCCTCCAATAAATTGCAACTCTAGAATCTGAGTGAGTTCTCCATAATAATCAATATTTTTATTCTCTTCATCTGTCTCACCAACTACCACCATCCTGCAATTTTGAGTTCTCAAACTCCTGTCATAGTCTTCCACATGAAACCTATATCCATTAGTAATATAACCTTTGAGACGTCTCACATATAGAAGGGAACGATGTGACAGAGTGAGCAAATCTTCCATTTTCTTACTATTATCACATTTGTACAATTCTACAACCTATCAAAATCAATTATATAATTTAATTAGAAAATACTATATAGAAATTTATGTTTTAAAAACTAACAATAGTATATAACTAGTACTAACATTTTTTTTAACCAACTAATGAACTCCCTATCTGAATGTTTTTGAGAGGTACCACCTGAAATTTCTGAAAACTCTCTACAAAAAATTAAAGAATAAAATATCATTTTAATTAAAATCATGGATAAAGTATATCTGAATTATTATGTCGAATCAATACTTACTCGAGAAATGGTTGAATTTCATCACAGTTATTCAAGATATAAATATGTGCTTGCTCTAATTCATCTGGATTAAGTTTGTTAATTTTCCAGCTCTTATTTCTTTTCCAGGTTGACAAAAAATTGTTAAACCTCCAACAGATTCAATAACACCACCATCAAAATTCCGCTCAAGGCGATTAAACTTTGTTTCCATTGTATGCAAATACCTTGAGCATAGAGTCAAACATTCAGTTGCCAAATATGCCTCCGCAATAGAACCTTCTGGGCAAGCCCTATTACCAACTAAAGATTTCCCTCCGCGATAGAACCAAGTATAGCCTTCGCTCCACTGGATACATTCATCGATATTGAATAGGTCCAGCAATCATAGCTTCATTAGCTAAATGAATCGGCAAGTGCACCATTACATCAAAAAATGAAGGAGGAAATACCTTTTATAACTTGCATAGAGTTACAGGAATTTGAGCTGCTATCTATTCTAACTCATCCATTCTTAAACATTTTGCTCCAAGCAAGTTGAAAAATAAAGACAACTCAATAAGAGGTTCACATACAGATTTGCAAAGCATACCACGTATAGCAAGTGGAAGTAAATGTTGTATAAGAACAAGGCAACCATGACTTTTTAGGCCTGAAATTTTGCGATCTTTAGTGTTGACACACTGAGATATATTTGATGAATATCCATCTGGGACCTTTAAGTTCTTTAGGAATCTGAAAAATGTGTTCTTCTCTTCAGGAGATAACGTGTAACATGCCGTTGGTAGCTCATATTTATCCCCATTTTTAATTGGATGCAATTCTTTCCTTATGTTCATTGCTTGCAAATCCAATCGAGCTTTCATGGTATCTTTGGGCTTTCCTTTGACATTTAAGATTGTCCCCAAAATATTGTCTCATACATTTTGCTCAATATGCATCACATCTAAATTATGTCGCAACAATAGAGTTTTACAATAGGGAAGATCAAAGAAAATACTCTTCTTATTCCAATTATCACCCCCACTCTCATGCGATATTTTAATCTTCTTTTTTGGATCCTTTGTTAGTGGTAAACCATCTAAATCAGCCACTTGATCAAGTATATCCTCACTGGATAAAATTTTGGGTGGTAGTCTTTGCTCTTTATCAAATGACTCTTTATCATTCCTCCATTTGTGATTAAGAGGAAGAAAGCGTCTATGACCCATTTAACACTGCTTTTTACCATTTTCCAACCTAATCGATGATGTTTCTTTATTGCAACATGGGAAAGCCAATTTCCCTTTTGTACTCCATCCATATAAGTTTGCATAAGCTGAAAAGTCATTAATGGTCCATAATAAAGCTGCATGCAACATAAAGTTCTGTCTAGTTGACGCATCAAAGGTCTCCACTCTAGTTTCCCATAATTCCTTTAATTCATCCATCAAAGGCTGAAGATAAATATCAATTGCGTCTCCTGGACTCTAAGGACCAGGAATAAGCATCGAAAAAATAAAATTCTCTTGCTTCATACATAGCCAAGGTGGTAAATTATAAGGAATAAGTACAACATGCCAAATGCTATACGAAGTTCTAGAACTTCCAAATGGTTGAAAACCATCACTAGCAATTCCAAGTCGAACATTACGAGGTTCATTGACGAAAGATTGGTGAAGTTCACCAAACTTTTTCCATGCCATTGATTCAGCTCGGTGCCTCATTATTCCATCGTCAACTCTTTTTTCATGATGCCACGTCATTAAAGATGATATCTTTGAGGACATAAACAACCTTTGGAGTCTTGGTTTTAAGGGAAAATAACGTAAAATCTTGTGCGCTATCTTTTTCCCACTCTTAAATTTAGTTTCTCCACTATGTTTATCCTTTTTTCATCTATATGCTCCAAAAACTTTGCAAGATTTAAGAAATTTGCCATCCTTCCAATATAACATGCAATTATTCCTACATGCATCAATCTTCCTGTAAGAAAGTCCAAGATCTCGAATTATCTTCTTTGCCTCATAATATGAATATCGCAAGTTTGATTCGTCAGGAAATAGATCTTCCTTCAACATCTTCAACAATATTGTAAATGACTCATGACTCCAATGCCCAATACTTTTGATATAAAGCAATTTAACCATGGTAGAAAGTTTAGAAACTTTTGAATTTTGGTACAATGGTTGCTCAAAACCCTTTAAAAGCCTATTGAATTTTTTTGCTTCACGATTCGGTTCCTCTTCAAGAAAATCATCACCATCAGTGTTCCTATTCTCTGCACCAAAATTAGGGTATAAATCTCTTAGGATCCCTTGTATTTCATCCTCACCATCAGCTTCTTCAATGTCATCATCTTCTGGAGTTGATTGTGGCTTACCTAACTTTTCCCCGTGGTGATACCAAAAAGTATAATTTTGAATTATTCCATGTACTATTAAATATGACTTAACCATCTCACGTGTTCCCGAAGATGTGTTACAACATTTGATACATGGACATCGTATTATACGCGCTTCACTTAATCTTGTAAAAGCAAAATCCAAAAAGTTGTCCACCCCACGCTTGTAAGCATTACCAAGTCGGTCATGGACAAATTTCATCCATTTCTTATCAGGTTCCATAATCTGCTTCATGTGTAATATATATGTATATATGTTAAAAGAACTTATGGATCATCAATAATTCCTACATTACGAGAGCAATTATCAAAGAATTATATTATATTTAAAACAAAAAACCTCTTAGTAAAATATTATTTATTTTTTTACCCTTTAAAATTTTATTTTACACTAGACATAATTATAATTTAATTAATTTTTTAATATTGAGACAACCCACAAACACAATATTTTAAAATATTAAAAATAATTTATATAGTATTTCACCAAATGCTAATCCTACTGCAGCTTGTAAGAGCTTGAACTCTGTTGCACCAAATGCTAATCCAACTCTAGTGGAAATTAGTAAGAAAACACAAGTAGAAAACATAGGAAAAGGTGTGGTGGATCAGCAGAACAAGGAGAGCACAGCACAATGGGTGAACAGAACTTTCAAAGGGAATGTGGTTGAAATTAATACATCATGCCAAGAGGTACCAACACAGGTCACTGGAGTTGAAAGGGATATGGCTAGAAATAATGACAAGGATCAGGTTGAGGATGCGGATTATGAGAAGTTTAAAAGTAATAAGAGGATCAACTGGAAGGGTGGCAGACTATGGGCATACCAAACAGAAGTAGACTCAAAAGAAGGTGAAATACCTGATGAGATGCAAAGTGAAGAAGAGCTGGGAGGTGATGCAGATGATGATGAGGACCAAAGTGTAAATGGGACATCAAAAGAAAAAACAAAACACTGAGGAGCATAGTTTAGCATCCAAGGAGTTGAATCCCAACAAAGATGATCAGACAAATACAGAAGGAAATATGACAGAAGTAGCTGTAACTAAAGAAGTTAATATCAATGTGGATGATCCAGGTGAAACATGCTATGAAGATAGGGGTGATAGTGCAACTGTATCTCAAGGGCAAGACAGTGCAAAAGCTGCAAAGAAACAACTAAGAACTGGGCAGAAAACAGTAGATGTTACTATTCCATTGAAGCCTACTATTGATTCTACTGTTCTATTGACGCTTACTGTTCCATCAAAGCCTACTGCTGATCTTCCTGTGAGTATTGTTCAAATGAATAAAACTGTGGCAAATACATAAAGAGTAAAGGAAGTAGAGGTCAGAGGTGATCATGCAGACATGGACTTTGATGAAGAATCATCTGCTCAAAATTTCCTCAATGTTGCTAGGCAAGGGGACCTCTCACCTACACACATTGACAAGGTAAAGTCTGCTACAAAGGGCAGGAAAAAAACATATGAAAGAACCATCCAATGTCCCTACTGGTGGAGTACAAACAAGAAGAACTCTAACTAAATCATTAAATCAGTGATGGATGCACTAATATGGAATGTTAGATCTGTAAATACGGTGCAAGCATTTGAGAGGTTAGACAGAACTGGAGTCGAGCAACATATGGTGGTATTTTTCAGAAAATTGCAATCCTAGAGGAGGTTGTCTTGGTGCATGAAAGACAGTTCGAAGCTCACCCTACACAAATGAATCGAGCTAGGCTTCAAAAAGTTCAGGCAGAGATGATTCACCACAAGAAACAATTTTAAGGCTTTTTCAGACATATGCCAAATGCCAAAAAAAATTCTATAATTATTATGTGTGCTACTAACTACAGGCTGCCACCCACACGAAAGTTTGTTTCTTTTTTAGTTAGGAGAATACTTTTAAAAGAGAAGTTTTCTTTAAATGTCTGCCCACAAACCTTATTCTATTTTTCTTCAAATTATAAACACTTAAATAAAGACGCTTGACACTTCAGATCTCTACGTTTTATTTTACATCTTCAGATATGTAGTTCAGTTCTTTCTACCACAACTTTTGTGTTAAGAGCAGGAAAAGCGCAACACTTATGCATGTTGTTTACACTTCATAAATTGAACGCTCTGAACTTCTCCCAGTCTTAATTATTGTACACTGTAAAAACGCAACAGGTTTGAATGCAAACCCTCTTCTTCACAGCCCTCTAACACTATTCATGAGCAACCTCAATTTCATTCTCTTAATATAACAATGCAATCTAGGCCTGAATTACCCGTTTATGATCGCGATGAAGATCGCCCTATAAGGCGACATCATAGCGCTAGGACCTCTCACAAACTATAAAAGATTAATCACCTATCGTGCATTAAAATAAGAAGCATAAATGGCAGAGAAAGCAGAAGATGAGGAAAACAACAACTTAGATGGAAAGCAATTTGTTTTGTGCATTGAAAAATTGCAAGAAATATATTGGAAACAGAACAATTATCATATAAATCTGAAAGGCGTCGATTTGAAAAGCAGAGAGATAACAAAAAGACCCAATTTCACAAAATTTACAACTACAAATTTAGCGACTTGAGTTTAGCTTGACGAGAAAGCACAACAAGAAGACCAAATCGTATAAGTTGCGTTGACAGAACCCACAAATCAAGTATAAGCACAGCAAGTAACATAACCCAGCTATTACCGTTGACACCCAAGAAGACCAAATCATTTTGTGATTTTTGTTGAGTTTTGCTCAGTATATATATATAAAGTTAAATTGATCCTAGAACTCACCGATGGAGTAGCAGGCAGTTGCAGTAAGGGCCTATTTGTTCCTGATTCTTTGCACCCTCTTTGCTGAATCTAGTGTAGGTGTTTTGGGATAACATTAAAGTGCGAGAATTTAGGGGTTTTTTGATTAATTTGGGGGATATGGGCGGAAGTTGTTGAGGAAAATAAGGAGGGAATCAATTTTAGCCTATACATTTTGGGGGATATGGGCGCCAGATTTGTTATTGATTTAGCGCGTATTTTTTTTTTTGATTAATTTTATTCTGATTTAATAATTAATAACGAGGGGATTGACACAATTTGAAAGACCGGAAATTATTCCCTCGTTAAAAATACATTAAAAAGTGACTTTAACGACCGAAATAAATATTTGCCGCTATAAGCATACATATAACGACTGGATTAATTTTCTTTCGTAAAGAAGTGGTCGTTATAGACCTCTTTTCCTGTAGTGTCAACGTCCAATTTCTGTATCGCTCACTACACATATCATGCTGCTACGCGAGAGTAAAATAATTTCATCATAACTCCTGAGCTATCAGTAAAATTAACACTTCCTTCACGTAACTCATTTCAGAAGAAGAATCGCTACCCACAACCAACTTCCCATAACCGCATAAAATGCAAACCTCAAGTCATGGTTTAAACCTCCATAACTCTTCCATATCCATTTACACATAACCAAGACATCAAAATCAAATACATGCAAATCAATCAAATCACGGTGGCTATCAATCCCCCACGTACCGCCACGAATCACCTATGTAGCCTTACCACAATGAAGAAACATATCATTTCCACAACCATGTTGATTCAAACCATTACTAATTAACTTAACTTCTTCCAATTTACTCTTTCTTGCCTTCGAAATAATAGCTCCATTCAAACATATAACGGACCTCAAACAACACTCATCCCGAGTGACCTAACCCATAAGCCATCTGATACCCTCCTCATGTACTAAATAGTATCTCCAACTGATACACCTGTTCTGAAAGATCTTCTGCAAATCCATAGTTTTTTCCTTCCATCTCTCCAACACTGCACCGCATACCTGATGATAACAGAGAAATTACCTAAGTACACTTCACACTATGCTGCAAAACCTAGTCCTCAGCCACATAACGAACCAAAAATCCTTAGACACCGCACTTTAATTCTTGAAGCCGCTATAACCATTATTGAGAGTCGCCCACTCTGACCTGGTCCCGAATATAACCAAACTCTAGTGCTCTATTAAAACATGAACACTCCCAAAGAAGCAGCCAGATGAATTCTTTTTTTTGTACATCACATCCACAAGAAGCATAAACTATGAGTTGTCCCAAAAGCTGCATATCAGGAGGAGTTCAAGCGTTACGAGGCCGAGTCTCGGGAGCTTGCCAAAGAGAAGTATACTTACACATTTCTTAGTGAGAAGCTTCAAGCTAAGTTAGAAGCGGCTCGGAAGGAGCATGCTGGTTTGGTGGAACGGGTAATATGAATATTCGATCTTAGTGATGACAATTCTGACACTTTGGTTAACAACCTAAAACTACATGGTCGAAAGAGAATTGACCAGATCCAGCAGCTTTAGGTAGAGGTGGGCGCGGTGAAGGCCGATGCCGAATAATGGAAGAAAAAATGGACTCTCTAGCCTCGAAAAAAGAAACTGCCCGAGCATAGATGGCTTCTGCCGAGGTTCAGCTTTGGGCTGCAAAGGAGAAAAACTTGGTGCAGTCCAAAACGACCGGGAACTCTAATCTCAGTTGAGTTCAGCTATTTCTGGCCAAGAGAATCTAGCCAATGAGCTCGAGGCTGCCAAGTCAGAAGTTATTACAACCCTGAACGAAGCTGATAAAAGGGTGGAATGGTTGAAAGTTGATGTCGAGGCTATCTAGGAGCACACAAATGATATGGTGAAGCATGTGTGGTGGGAATCTCATTGGAAGACCCTTGGGGGAGTCCATGCCCAAAATTTTGACATATTGGTCGAAATTAAGAACGCCAAGACATGCAAACCCAATGCTCAGAGGCTAGCTTTTCCGGAAGAGGATTCCGATGCGTCCGAAGAGTTGGGCGAGTCCGATGGCGAAGAAGACCATGAAGGCGATGACGTAGCCCCAAGTAAAGATTAGGCCATTCAAAAACGTTTTTGTACTGTCTTTTTTGTCAAGGCAATTTGGCCTTTGTATATAACATGTAACGGGGCTATTCATCCCTTGTAAATTTTTTGATACATATATATAAGGCTTTTCTCTTTCATGGCTTTCAAATTTCTTCTTTGCTTTATTAGTATTCACAAAAGGTCGAGATGACTTAGCATGAAATAATAAGGTTGTGTTCGAAGGTTCGAAGATACCATACCTTTATTGTCTTTTTGGGTTAAGGCATTGTAGGGGTTCTGTGTTACCAAAAATATTTCCCCAAAATATCTTAGGTTTATAGCTTTGCCGTGGGCAGCCTTTAGAACCGGTTGTGAAAGTTTTTTCTTTTTCGAAGGCCGAATTTTTGTTACGGGTTTCGAACGTCTTCGAGCCGTGTTAATTTGGCCGTAGCCTTTTAGTTCGGGAGCTGCCCATTGGACTTGTTTTATCGAGCTATCTGGGATCTCTCAATATAGGAGTCCCCTAGTGGGGTGGCCGTGGCCTTTACAAAAAGGGGAGTTGCCTAATAGGTCTTATATCCCCGAGGCTCGGTGACTTGGGTTGTTTGAGTTTTTCGGACGACAGTCCTCGAGTAAGGAAGTGGTCGTTCATATTCCGATATCCTCGAGACCCTTCCTTTACGAAGTAGTTTCCTCGCTAGAGTTGATATCCGAAGGTAATTCATATCCGAGGGTAATCCCCCCAATATTCGAGGTTGATTGTAAAGGAACCTAGGATATTATTGAATTGATCTTCGCTGCTGATTCATAATCGGGCTTGATTCTATGTTATCGCGATCCATTATTTCCTCATTAAAAACCTTTCCGAAAAACCCATTTGGGACAAAATCAATCTAAGGAAAAAAGAGTGCAACACGTGATTTCAGACCTAAAGACTTCGTGCCGTTTCTTGTCGATCACCTCCAAATGTTAGTTTGAAATAAAAATAAAACGGAATGGGTTCGTACCTTAGCAATAATACCATTTTAGGTGATATATATTCCAATTGCTCGGTAGTTGTTCTCCGTTAATCATTCCGAGCTTGTATGACCCTTTCCCGGTGACCTCGAGAATCTGGTACGGTCCTACCCAATTCAGACCCAATTTACTTTCGTTCGGGTTCCGAGTGTTTAGGGTGAATTTCCTTAGTACTAAGTCCCTGACATTAAAATATCAAAGGTTGGCTCTTCGATTGTAGTACCTCTTGATCCGTTGTTTTTGGGCGGCCAACCGAACAAGGGCGGCTCGCGCCTTTCATCCAATAGCTCCAAGCTCGTATTCATCGCCTCGTAATTTGAATCCTTTGTGGCATATCGGTATCTCATACTTGCCTCCCCGAATTCGAGCAGAATTAGGGATTCGTCACCATAAACCAATAAGAACGGAGTAGCCCCAGTACTGTTCTTTACAATTGTGCAGTATGCCCAAAGGACTTCGGGTGGGATCTCTTTCTATTTCCCTTTGGAGTCCGTTAACCTCTTCTTAAGGTTTTGGATGATGGTTTTTTTGGTCGATTCGGCTTGCCCATTTCTGCTTAGATGATAAGGTGTTGATAAGATTCTTTTGATCTTATGATCTTCAAGAAACTTGGTCACTTTGCTGCCGATGAACTGATTCCCGTTGTCACACACAATTTTGGATGGCATCACGAACTGACATATGATGTGGTCCCAAATGAAGTCGATGATTTCCTACTCCCTAACCTTCTCGTATGCCTGTGCTTCAACCCACTTAGAAAAATAACCAGTCATAAATAAGATAAATTGAGCTTTACCTGGTTCCCATAGAAGAGGGACAACGATGTTCATTCCCCACTTCATGAATGGCCATGGCAGAAAGACTGAATGCAGCAGTTCCCCAGGTTGGTGAATCATATGTGCATGTCTTTGGCATTTGTCACATTTTCGAACGAACTCCTTCGCGTATTTTTCCATGTTGATCTTGTAATAGCGGGATCTGATTACCTTTTAAACCTATGATTAGGCACCGGCCGCAAGTGCCCTCGTGAAATTCCCTCAGAACATACTGAGTATCTCCTAGTCCCAGACATATCATTAATGGGCCATCGAACATTCTTCTAAACTATGTTCCGTCTTTGGTTAAGGTGAATCGGGTTGCCTTTGTGCGTAGGGCCCTCAATTATTTTGGGTTACCCTAGGACTCTCCCAGTAACTTCGAATTTATTATGGGAAAGATAATTTGGGTTGGGAAAGATTAATTAACAAGAACTTGAGGCTTAAAGCCTCACTTTATATATTCTACCTAGGGATAGGATTGAACTACTTGTATGTGTATTCGGGTGTGCTTAATATCTTAATTGTTTTAGGGATAATTAAATTAGGATGTCTTGTTAGTCTTCGGAGAAGCTAATTGATGTTTTATACGTCAATACCACACAAGAGGGGGGGGGGGGGGTGATTTTTGTGGTGTCCAATTTTTGAGTGTTGTCTTTATAGAAGAACCAGGTTCTTCTAGGTGTTCCAACTTCTATAGTTTGTGGAATATAATTGCAGAAATAAAAGAACACATCAATTTTACGTGGAAAACACCTAGCTCAAAAGGTGAAAAAAAAACCCATGACCTACTACCCAGTAGGATTTTCCCCAACTCTTCACTATGTCAATGAGCCAAATAGCATTTACAAAATAAACTCTTTTGTAAACCTAAGGACTAACCCTAATCCCCTTGTAGCAAACTAGCCTCTAGCTAATTGCGACAAACTTCAAGTTAACTCTAACTTGAATACTATGTACCTATTACAATTGCTTCTATAAAAAGCTGAAAGATACAAATTGTAATCACCTACTACAAACAACTAAACGAAAAGATAACATATGGAACCGGTTCTTCTAGCTGGTTCAAGTAGTTTTGAGTCGCACAAGGATTCTGAACTGCTTGCAAAATTGAGTTGATAATTTTCTCTCAATTCCTACTTCACTTTAGTGTTTGTGTGCACCCTTCAGCAGGAACACTTTGACAATATATATGATTAGTAGTTGAGACGTTGAAGTAGAATTCTGATGCAACTCTTCCTTGGTGGAAGAGTTTGAGTTGATCTCAACTTTCTTGATCCTCCTCTATCTTGATTTTGTCCTATCTAAATACGAAGTCCCTCTCCCTATCAATTTGCAATCTTTTCGCTTAGGAGATAACCCCTTAATTCAGAGATGGTGTTTATCTCCTGCGCGTGAACTCTTCTCGTGCCATTCAGTTTGCATGTCTATGTATTCCATGATGGACCTGGTTCAACTGTGAGAACATTTGTCATTTCTTCAAAACCATTCAGTGTCTTGATTCAACAAATTCCCCCTTTTTGATGATGACAAACTCCGTGCTTATACCTGTAGACACTTTAATCCAACAAAGACACCTTTTTATAGCATTAGGCATTTATCATAGAGAACCAGGTTCGTTAGGTTATAAACATCACAAATTTTTGTAAAAGACACATCTTCCCCCTTTTGGCATCATCGAAAAGTTGCAAAATGATAAACTTACCAGAACTTTAATAATTACTCATGGCCATTGAGGCAATTGCATGTGCAAATCATGAATTAATCATCAAAAGAAACCAAAAAAATGTAAGCTATTTAAGAAACTGGGATAAAGTCATGAACAAAATAACACAATTCATTGATTTGATAATTGTTCATGCACCAAACACAAAGAGAAATAAAGACAGTCACAACCATGAGCAAAAAAACAAAAAGAAACAAAACAATCCCAAACTGGGTCATAGAGGGGTTCTGAAGGGCAGTGGACACCTAAGGTTGGGAAGGGGTAGAAGTTGGGTTCTTTGCTTGAATAAGGGAGAGGATATGTTGCATTACACCCTCATTCTTCTCCTTTTACTTAGCTAATTCATCTTTGAGAGCATCCCGCGCAGCTTCAACCTCTGTAAGGTGAGTCTTTAAACGAAGGATCTCAGCATCCTTGACCTCACCTTCATGCACAGTCGTCCTAACCTTGCTATTCACAGGCATTTTCCTAGATGAACTAGGTTCATCTTCAGAGATATTCACAATGTAGTCACAGGTCAGTAACGTGTTCTTCCCAAAGTAGTCCTTAGCATTCGCCATTTCAGCCTTCTTCACAGGTACCTTAAAGTGAGCAAGCACAGCAGTTAGGATGAACCCATACGGTATAACATGTGCCTTGGAGCCATTCACAACCCTGTCCAGTAGTTGAATGATGAAGGATGGCTAATTAATTTTCCGACCATGGTACAAGCACTCCATGAGAGTGAGATCCATGTAACTTGAAATATGCCTTCGCTATTGCTTGGGCAGTAAACACTTGATGACAAACATAAAGAAAGGCTTGTGTTGCGACCTCATCTCACTTTTGAACACTACCCTAGGCTCCATCTCCTTCTCATTCTCGCTGAAGAACCTTGTGATTTGAAGGGCTCAAGGGAGTCCATCCAAGCTTGGCCACCTCTGTCTAGTGTAATCATCATATCCCTTAGAGGGAATACCAAGTATTTCGCCCATTTATTTAGCATCAAAAGAGATCTCAACCCCTTGTACCCTAGTAGAAACCCTTCCATCCTTGACTTTTGCATTTACCATGAATTCCACAAGCCCATTTCTTGCTAGCCTGCCGTCAAGATGAAGCACCAGGTCCTTCCAACCCTGCACATCCAAGGTGTCCACAAGAAAAATCATTCCAGATTCTTCAAGATCCCGTAACAGCTTTCCTTTCAGAATAGTACGTTTTCCAAAGTTTGCTAGCTTATTAGTTTCCCCACCAGATTCATCTGCATCTTCTCCTCTCCACTCAATATCATCATTGATTTTAGCCTTCTTTGATTTAGACCTGGTTTACTTGGCAATGGTTGAAGGTTTGGCAGACATAGAAGCTGACTTCTTTGAAGAAGTCTTGGCCTTCTTGGGCTTGGGTTTCTTAACCTCAACCTGATCTGGTTGTTCCTCATGATTGACTAGGTCCATTTTATCATCATCAACCTCAATTGCCTCAACAGGCTCGCCAACCTTTGCCTTCCCCTTAGCGACTTTTTCTTGCTCTCCCTCAAGGATTTCTCCATCTCTTCTTCGCTCAGCCTGACTGTACTTCTAGTAGTGCGAATTTGAGGAGCAGGAGCATCAGCAGATGAAGAGGCCTTTCTTTTCTTGGTTGGTATAGGAGTATCAAGTTTCTTGGGTTTGGGGGTTCTCTTCTTCTTGGGTTTGTAGCTTTCCCCCAAATATTCTCATCATGTCAGCCAAGGTTTCTTCAATACATGAACCAGGTTCATCAACTGCATGCTGTAGATTTTCCAGTCCTGCTGTTGCTTCTCCAGAGTTTCTTCCCCCTAAATCCTTGACACCCTCCTCAGCAATCACTGGAACGGGGCCCCAAATTTCCAGTGTAGCACCTTCCTTCCCTATTCCCCTTTCAGAACTTCCTTCTCCCTCTCTCTCAAGTTATTTATTTTTACCACCTTTTCTTCTTCTATCAAGTATTTCCACATCTGCTACAGACCCAATTAATATGAACCTATTTTCAACAATTTCCGGATCAGACCTTATTTCAGAGGTTACATTTTCAGTGTCTGATGAACCCGTTGCTACTTCCTCATTTGCAGATTTGTAGGACTCGCTTGAATTTTCAGAGTCTTGGGCTTGGATTACCTGAAGTTTTTCATTTAATTTCATAGCAAGAAAGTCAGAAGCAACTGTTTTCCTGGCTAGCATTTTTACTCATCGTTTTCTGGGTACTGGAGTAAGGCTAGGTGTAACGGCTGGAGCTGTTTGAGGTGAAGAGGTGGGTTCAGGAATGGGTTCTGGAACTGGAGTGTTTTGAGGATTAGAAGAATTTGATGGAGATTGGGTGGAGGAGTATTGTTGTGATAAATAATTAGAACTAGTATCTTCAAGTGTGACACTATGTTCAGGAGTGGTTGATGAGGATGTAGTAGGGGTGGTGTGGAAGACATGATTATGAACTTGGTTTGACGGTTATGTTTTTGAAGAAGAGAGAGTGAGGGATTAGAGAGGTAATGATGGCCTTTTAAAGATGTGGTTAATAAATATGCAACGGGCTTAATTCTTGGTCAAGTGGAAGTCTAATCGGTGCAAGAGTGTCAGTGGATTTGACGGTTATTGTTCATTTTGAGATAAGGACTGACAATTTGAAATAGGCCAAATATAGATAGAGTCCTTCTCATGTGTGACTATAGTTATTTCAATAAGTGTATAGTGCTGAGCACGTACCTTGTCAGTCAGATGAATTAGCCACGATGAACCAGGTTCATCGTGTTAGAGTCTCTTGTTTTGGCCTCAATTAACAAAAATAAAAAATATCATTAGCAACCAAAGAATCATATTAACACATGGCAAGAGAGTATGACATTTAAGACATGAAACTGAGCAATGATTAATCTAGTTAGTTACATATTTCAGTGATTCTAGCCAAAAAATAATTTAATTTTTTCTTTCTTCCTTTTTAATTTTTTTTTCATTTTTGTTTTGAACTAGTTCAATTAGGTGATCTTAATCATCCCTAATTCTAACATGTTTCTCTCAAAATGCTCCCTACTTAGTGCTTTAGTAAAGGTATCATAAATTTATTTATCAGTAGCACAGAATTGGATTGAGATCATTCTCTTCTCATAGTTATCTCTTAGGAAATGGTGTCTGACATCTATGTGCTTGGTTCTCTTATGATGAACCGGGTTCTTTGTCATACTAATAGCACTAGTGTTGTCACAGAGAATAGGAATGCATCCAACCACTATACCAAGTCCATGAGTTGTTGCTTAATCCACAACAACTGAGCACAACATGAGGTTGCAACCACGTACTCACCCTCAGCAGTAGACATGGCTACTGAGTTCTGTTTCTTGGTGGCCCAAGTCACAAGGCAAGATCCCAAAAAATGTGCCATGCCTGAAGTACTCTTCATGTCAACCAGGAATCCTGCATAATCTGCATCAGCATATCCTACAAGATCGAAATTACTACCTTTAGAATACCAAAGGCATAGGTCAGTGGTGCCTTTCAAATATCTCATAATTCTCTTCACTGCTGTTAGATGGGACTCCTTTGGATTTTCCTGGAATCTTGCACAAAGCCCTATACTGAACACAATATCAGGTCTACTGGCAATGAGATACAACAAAGACCCAATCATCCCTCTGTACAACTTTTGATCAACTGATGAACCAGGTTCATCCACAACTAATTTTGTGGCTATTACAATGGGGGTGTCTATTTCTTTTCAGTCTTCCATTTTAAATCTTTTGAGCAGTTCTTTCACAAATTTTTGCTGGTTGCTTAATTTGCAAGCCTAAAAATAAATTTAGCTCACCCATCATACTCATCTCAAACTCACTCCCCATAAGCTTAGCAAATTCCTTACTCAATGTTGCCCCAAATATTATGTCATCTACATATATTTGTACTACCAGGAGATCCTTACCTTTTCCTTTTATGAACAAGGTGCTATCCATTTTACCTCGTTTGTAATCATGTTCTACCAGGAATTTAGATAGCCACTCATATCATGCTCTTGGTTCTTGCTTGAGTCCATACAAAGCCTTGTAAAGTTTATACACATGGTCAGGTATCTCCTTGCTTTCAAATCCTACAGGCTGTTTGACAAATACTTCCTTTTTTAGGTAGCCATTGAGGAAAGCACTTTTTACATCTATCTGGTGGAGAGTTAATTCCATGTGGGCAGCAAATGCTATAAGAAGCCTGATTGCCTCCAGTCTTGCCACAGGAGCAAAGGTCTCATCATAGTCAATTCCCTCTTCTTCACTTTATCCTTGGACAACCAATCTAGCCTTGTTTCTTATAACTGTTCCATCTTCATCGAGTTTGTTCCTGAAGACCTAGTTTGTGCCAATCACTGATCTATCTAGTGGTCTGGGTACCAGATGCCAAACTTGACTTCTTTCAAATTGATTTAGTTTTTCTTGCATGGCATTTACCCAGTCAGCATCCTGTAAAGCTTCAACAACATTCTTTGGTTCGATCAAAGATAGAAAGGCATCAAACGCACAAAGATTTTTTAAAGAGGGTCTGGTTTTGATTCCAGATGTCAAGTCTGTTATGATTTTCACAATGGGGTGAGAACTTTGATATCTGTGTGGGTTTGAGCACCAATTGTTCACAACTTGATGATCCCATGGTGTCTTGTTGTTGTGGAACAGGATCAGGGCTAAGTTCCAATGAGGTTTGCTGTTGAGTTCCCCCTGTCATGTTGCTTGGGGTAGTTGAACCTGGTCTATCACCTTTTCCTTCTTCCATATTTTCTCCAGTTTGATCACTGCTTCTGACCAGTCCAACCTCCTCATCTTCTGGTTCCTGTCTCTTAGAGAGAATGTTAGTTTCATCAAAAACAACATGCACACTCTCTTCTACACACATAGTTATGGGATCAAATATCCCGAGAATACTCCCTCATCACTTCTGGGATCAAATTTACCTAGGGAGTCTTGGCCATTGTTGTACACAAAGAACTTGTATCCAAAAGCCCTAAGGTGGGATATGTTGGGCTTTCTCCCTTTAAGTAATTCATAAAGAGTTTTCTCTACCAGTGGTCTGGTCATAAATCTATTTATTATGTAGCATGTAGTGTTTATTGCTTCTGCCCAGAAGCTATGGGGTAGTTTACTAGAAAGAAGCATGGTTCTAGCCATATCTTCAAGGGTTCTGTTCTTTCTTTCAACAACTCCATTTTGTTGTGGTGTTCTGGGGGCATAGATGTTGTGATTTATGCCATGTTCATCACAAAATTCAGTAAACTTTGCATTTTCAAATTCAGTGCCATGATCAGATCTTATTGATGCAAGTTGATTTCCTAGTTGTTTTTGAGTTTTTCTAACAAAATAAGTAAACATATAAAATGCTTCATCTTTAGATGTCAGAAATAAAGTCCATGTGAACCTGGAGTAATCATCAACTAGCACCATTAAATATTTCTTACCACTTCTGCTCAAAGTTCTCATAGGACCACATAGATCCATATGAACCAGTTCCAACGTCCTGGTGGTACTGGCCATTTTCTTGCTTTTGAATGAGGATCTTACCCCGCTCCCCCCTTGCACATGCCTCACATATTTTGTCTTCCTTGAACTTAATGTTAAGAATCCCTACCACTAAGTCCTTGGAGACTAATTTGTTAAGCTGATTTAGACTTGCATGACCAAGTCTTTTGTGCCAAAGGAGGGGATCACTGTCCAACACACTTAAACAAGTGAGTTCATTTTCTGATAGTGTGGAAAGGTCTATGACATAGATGTTATTCACTCTTTTTCCTTGTAAGACAATCTTGTCAGTAAGAAGATTAATCACAAAACATTTTGTGGAAGTGAATACAACCAGGTTACCTTTGTCACATAGTTGTGACACACTGATCAAACTATATTTCAAGCCATTTATCAAGTGCACATTCTCAATGGAACATGTGCCATCCTTACCTACCTTAACAACCCCAATAATTTCACCTTTCTTTCCATTTCCAAAAGAGACATTTCCTCCTTTGAGGTTTTCAAGTGAAAGGAATTGTTCCTTGTTCCCCATCATATGTTTTGAGCAGCCGCTATCCAAGTACCATATTTGGCTGCTTCCTCTCACTTGCACCTACAAAAGAAAATCAAGGGTTAGTCTTAGGGACCCAAACTGGTTTGGGTCCTTTACTATGAGAGAAAGGATGAATTAAGATTTTTCTTGCCCAATTTGGTCACCAACTTTTCTTTCGAATAAAACTTTCATTCCTTCGACTGACCAGCTCTTTTGCAGTGCATTCAATTTTGTAGTGACTAGTCTTACCACAGTGGGTGCAGATTTTGTTCTCAGGAAGAGTGAGATACTTGCTTTTGGGATCCCATTTGGGCAGTTGACTCCCAAAGCCAATTCCTCTTCTGTTGCTACTATGATTTTCTTGAAGCCATGTCAAGGCATCAGAGGATTTATTCCATTTGCAAGTTCGATCTAATTCATGTTTGACCTTACCAAGTTCTTCTTTTAGTACCATTATGTGTTAATCTTTATTGTACATCTTATCATTTAGTTTACCCATATTTTCTTCTAGCATGAGTTGAGAGTGATCAACTGTCTTCTTGCTAGTTCCTAGTTTCAGTTTTAAGTTTTCAGATTTTAGCTCTAGGATCTTAGTTTCAAGTGGATGAACGTGGTTTTTCAAGGCAGTGTTTCTTTTTCAGATTCACTTACTATGATTTCCAGGTTCTTGCACTTTGCTTTCAACATTACGCACTCCTTAGACAGTTGTTCTTTCTCTTTATTTATTTCTTCAAAATCATCCACGAAATCAAGTAGCAACTCAGAGAGTTTTTCATTTGTTAGGAATTTAATCTTGTTTTTGATATGTGATATACTTACCTCTGGTTCTTCGCATGATTCCTCATATGATTCACCAATTGACATAAGTGCTTGTTCTTCTTCCTCACCATATTTTGATTCTTCATCTGAGCTTTCTCCCCATGCGGCAACCATTGCTTTAGTTGTGGTTTTCTTGGGATGGACCAGTTCCTTCTTCTTGTTCCTTCATTCATATCTTTCCCTCTTCCATTCTACTTACCACTGAGGACAATTCTTGATGTGGTGGTCAGTTTTTCCACATTTGTAGCATCCCTCATTTGTTGGCTTTTCTGGAGCTCTTGCTTTGTTGTAGTTTCCACTTCTTGAGATGCCCTTTTTTCTTATGAGGTAGTTTCTGATTTCTTTAGTGATCATGGCCATCTCATCTTCCTCCAGATCTGCTCCCTCCGTGATTCTTAGTGCCAGACTTCTTTCCTTCTTTAGAGCATCCATTTTCATTGTCTGCCTTCAGAGTTCGTAAGAAGCGATTCCAATTAGCTCGTCCAACCTGAGGGTTGCCATGTTTTTGGATTCCTGGATAGCTGTGATCTTGCATTCCCAAGAAATTGGTAAGACCCTAGTCAGGATCTTCTCAACCCTGTCCTCTTCAAGAATGACCCTTCTAAGAGACTTGAGTTCATTGGTCTGTGTTGTGAACCTTGTATACATCTCTTGGATTGTCTCTCCTTCCTTCATAGTGAAGTTTTCATATTGGGAGTATAGTAGAGTACCTCTTGACCTTTTCACTTGAGGTGTTCCTTCATGAGCTACTTTCAAGGTATCCCAAATTTCTTTGGCAGTGGTGCAACTTTGAATTCTACTATACTCGTCTGGACCAAGTCCACACACTAGCCACTTTTTGGCCTTAGCATTTTTCTCCCATTTTCTTAAGTCTTCAACAGTGCAATCAACTCTTGTCTTTGGCACGTCTGCACCTTCAGCGCTATGTTTCATAGTAGTCTAAGGACCATCAGTGACTATGTACCATAGTTCATAGTCTTCCCAAATTAAGTGATCCTTCATCCTGTTCTTCCACCAGGAGTAGTACTGCCCGTTGAAGAGTGGAGGCCTAGCAGTTGATTGTCCTTCCCAGTTCCCAGGTGGTGCACTCATTTTGATCTTTTCCTAAGGTGTTAACCTCTTCAAGGATAACCTGCTCTGATACCAATTGATGTTTTATA
>ML257662.1:83210-93732 GCA_005239495.1 Nicotiana undulata
AATTTTACGTGGAAAACACCTGGCTCAAAAGGTGAAAAAAAACCACGACCTACTACCCAGTAGGATTTTCCCAAACTCTTCACTATATCAATGAGCCAAACAACATTTACAAAATAAACTCTTTTGTAAACCTAAGGACTAACTCTAATCCCCTAGTAGCAAACTAGCCTCTAACTAATTGCGACAAACTTCAAGTTAACTCTAACTTGAATACTATGTACCTATTACAATTGCTTCTATAAAAAGCTGAAAGATACAATTTGTAATCACCTACTACAAACAACTAGACTAAAAGATAACAAATGGAACTGGTTCTTCTAGCTGGTTCAAGTAGTTTTGAGTCGCACAGGGATTCTGAACTGCTTGCAAAATCGTGTTGGTAATTTTCCTCTCAATTCCTGTTTCACTTCTGTGTTTGTGCGCACCCTTCAGCAGGAACACTTTGACAATATATAGGATCAACAGTTGAGACTTTGAAGCAGAATTATGGTGCAACTCTTCCTTGGTGAAAGAGTTTGAGTTGATCTCAACTTTCTTGATTCTCCTCTATCTTGTTTCTGTCCTATCTGAATACGAAGTCCATCTACCTATCAATTTACAATCTTTTCGCTTAGGAGATAACCCCTTAATTCAGATGTCACGACCCAAATCTTGATTCAGGTCGCAATGGCGCCCAACGGCGACGTTAGGCCAGCTAATATAGAAACACTAAGTGTTACGAATCCCCGTTACGCAAATTTCACCTTTTAACCAATTTTTAACAGATATAAACATGATAATGGCGGTGATGTGAAATAAAACTACAAGTGAGGAAAATCAACCAATATGCATGTCGCATAACATATGTACAACCAACAACCCAAAATATACACTACGTGTGTGCCAGGAACTAGTGTCACGGGTGCCACGGGCAACTACTGAATATACAATGACTACAATATATACATGGTCTCAGTCTGAATGAAATGGACAGAGAATATAACAAAATAACTCCAGGGTGCTGCTAGGAAGTCGCCGGGAAAGCAGCTCACCGTGAAGTATGACCACGCTATCAATATCTAGCACCGGCCTGATAGTCAGACGTACCAGCCTCCGGACCTGTACAGTAAAGTACAGAAAGAAAAGAAAGTGCAGCATGAGTACATATTAAATAAATATGTACCCAGTGAGTATCCCGCCTAAACTCGAAGAAATAGTGACGAGAGGTCGACTCGATACTCACTAAGGTCTAACAGTAATAGCATATGCTAGAATATAATGAAATACAGTAGGCATGTCAGGGAAATAAGCAACAAGTATATATATATCAAAAGCACAAATCCAAACAATTACTGAACTAAACAATAAAGCACTTTCAAGGGTAAGACCACCGAACGATACTATAATCACAAACTCTTAGATCCGCCGTGGCGTACGGCCCGCTGCCATAAGGTACCTTCTACACTCGCCGTGGCGTACGGACCGATCCCATATTCATTTCAATTTCTTTTCAACACTGCCGTGGCGTACGGCCCGATTCCATATTCATTTCAATTTCTTTTCAACACTGCCGTGGCGTACGGCCCGATCCCATATTCATTTCAATTTCTTTTCAACACTGCCGTGGCGTACGGCCCGATCCCATATTCATTTCAATTTCTTTTCAACACTGTCATGGCATACTGCCCGATCCCATATATTTCATAATTTCTCAACACTGTCGTGGCGTACGGCCCGATCCCATATACATATCACAATTACTTCTCACACTGCCGTGGCGTACGGCCCGATCCCATATATATTCAATTACTTTCAACACTAATTCCTTGCCATTCAACAATTTTTGCATAAAGCCTCAGAGAAATAACACTATGCAAAACATAATTTCATCGTACATATGGCGTCACAATAAATCATACAAAGCATTACAAGAAAAACATATCAGGCATTATGAGAAAAGCATATAAGGCATGATGTGGGCCTAACTACCCGGACATAACAATAATAGCCGCTACGTACGGACTCTCGTCACTTGGCGCGTACGTAGCCCCCAAACAATTTACACATAGCATATACATCACCTATGGGGACAATTCCCTCTTACAAGGTTAGAAAGGAGACTCACCTCGTGTCGAATCTACCCCTCGGACCACAATTTGCGCCCGAACCTACGAAACCTTCACCCGAGGACTCGCAACTAGCCAAAAGGTATACAATAACATCAATGCATGCACAATGCGTGAAATTACCCTAGTTATTTTACTAAAATCGCTATTCTTGAAGAATTTCCAAATTCCAACCCCGGTCCCGCATGTTCAAATTCTTAAAATTCTCGAAGGGATCACTCACCCATAGCCTAAGGATCATTAATGTGTGATGTGATTTCTACTTAAATTCATGGCCTAAAACGGATAATCACCAAATCCTCAAGAACCCTAAAATTACTACCTAATTCTATGGTTTTAGACAATTTAATAGTGAATTTAACTAAGAATTAATGTTTGAAACTAGTAAAACTATGGAATTTACTTACCTCAATAACAGTGGTGGAAGGTCCCTTGAAGAGCTCTCTAAAAACTTGAGGAGGAAGATGAAAATTGAGGAAAAATGCTAAGTCCCGTATTTTATAAAACTGCCCAGGGATTCCTTAACTGCGATCGCGACAAGGGGCATGTGATCGCGAAGGCCAACTTGCCAGACCTCTGCGATCACGCCAGAAGTCATGCGATCGCGAAGGCCAACTGGCCAGACCTCTGTGATCGCGGCAGAGGTCCTGCGATCGTGAAGAACAAACTCACCCGGCCCAGAAGCGACTCTATGCGATCGCGATAAAAGGCTGTGATCACGAAAGTGTGGAACGCAGACCTCTACGATCACAAAAGGGAAGATGCGATCGCAGAGAACAATCAACAACCTAGCAAAATCCTTCTCCGCGATCGCAACCCACCTTCTGTGATCGCAGAGAAGGAAACCAGATAGCAGAAATTCTAGTTTTTCCAACTTAGCTCCCGGGGGTCTAAAACACACCTGAGCCCCTCGTGACCCCTTCCAAAAGCACCGACAAGTCTGTATTCATGATACGCAACCTGAATAACAAAAACGAAACTCAGAATTCAACCCCAAAACCAAATTTAATCAAAACTTAAGAACTTGAAATTCTAGAATTCACTTCAATGCGCCGAACCGGCCTATACTAATCTGAATGACTTCAAATTTTGCAGAAAAGTTATAAATGACATAACGGAACTATTCCCGGTCTCGGACTTTCATTCAGACCTCGGGAACATAAAATCACATTTCAAATCAAATTTCAAATTCTTTAAAAATCCTCAAAACCTCATTAACTCCAATTTTCTCATTTTGGTCCGAAACCTGTCAAATAAAATATGTTTCTTACCAAATTTCACAGATAACTTACATAACACATATTGAACCTGTTCCAGGCTCCAAAATTATAATACGGGCCAGGCAGCACAGGTTTCACATCAAGGTTCATGTTCATAAGCCTTTAATATTTTTCATAAAACAATTTTCTTTAAAAATTCATTTCTCGGACTTGGGTCCTCAGAATTCGATTCCGGGCATACGCCCAAGTCCCATATTTTATTATGGACCTTCCGGGACCGTCGGATAACAGATCCGGGTCCGTTTACCAAAAATATTAACCAAAGTCAACTTTATTCAATTAATTATCATAGATTACTCTTAATCAAGTTTTCACATAAAGGCTTCCCGGTTACGCGCCCGGGATACACACACACATCGAGGTGATATTAACGGAGGCTTTCGGGGCCTCAGAACACAGTCATAATTAGATTCACATAAGACAATCCCTTTTTTTGGGTCATCAGATCAGAGATGGTGTTTATCTGCTGCGTGTGAACTCTGCTCGTGCCATTCAATTTGCATGTCTATGTATTCCATGATGGACCTGGTTCAACTGTGAGAACATTTGTCATTTCTTCAAAACCATTCAGTGACTTGATTTAACACTAATATAGAATTATTACCCGAGGCTAATTAACATAAACTCACGCATATTTGTAAAATCGTGAAAATACATTGGATAATTACTTTAGTGTAATTCCCTATGCATCCATGCTTCTAGCCATTGATCATTTTACTTGCTTTTTAGGGTAGTTTATATTTTTGGATTTAGCTATTTAAGTATTTGACTTAGCATAATAAGTGATATGTGATGACCCAAACGGTCTTCCTGTGTTAAATTAGCTAAATATGCATTCCGAGACCCTGAAAGCCTCCGTTAATCTCACCTCGATATGCGTGCACGGCCCGGATGTGTAACCGGGAATCTTTAATGTGAAAACTTGAAGAAAAAACTGGAATTTCTATAATTAATTTACTTAAAGTTGACTTTGGTCAACATTTTTGGTAAACGGACCCGGACCCGTGATTGGATGGTCCCGGAGGGTCCGTAGGAAAATATGGGACCAGGGCGTATGCCCGAAATCCAATTTCAAGTTCCCAAGACCGAGAAATGAATTTTTAAAGAATATTGTTTGCTGAAAAATATTAAGGATTTTGAAAATGAAATTTAATGAGAAAACTGTGTTACCGGGCCCGTATTATGGTTCCGGAACCCGAAACAGGTCAAATATTATTATTATGCATTGCCTGTAAAGTTTGGTGGAATTCTAGACAGCGTAGGTTGGTTCGGCGCATTGAAACCGAATTCTAAAACTTAAGAATTCCTAAGTTGATTCTAGGGGTTTTGGAGGGTGATTCGGAGTTTTAGCGGTGTTTAGGGCATTGCGAAGGATCGAGTGAGTTCGTGATATGATTTGGGACTTGTTGGTACGGGGGCTCGGGTGGGACCAGGGGCTTCCCGGATCCCGATCGGGGCCAAAAACCAGCAACAACAGCAGCTGGTGCACCAGGTCTGGTGTGACCGCAGGTGCGGTCGACCAGGTTGCAGGTGCGATCTCGCTCCTGTGGTTGCACCATCGCAAGTGCGGCCCAGGAGCCCCCAGCCCCATTCCGCAGGTGCGGACCCTCCACCAGGCGCGACCTCGCTGGTGCAAAGTTTGTCCGCAGGCGCGCCTTCGCAGGTGCGGTCCCCGGCCTCCTTGGCCCTCATCGCAGGTGAGACCTTATGGTCGCGGGTGCGGGACCGCAGGTGCAATCCAATGGCCGTAGGTGCAAAAATAGCTGAAGGCAGACCCCTAATTAAAATGGGACTTAGGCTAATTTCCTCCATATTTCATCATCTTGGACGATTTTTGAGAGCTTTTCAAGAGGGGTTTCACCTACCAACTAAAAGGTAAGTGATCTTCCATTTCATATTAGCTTATTACATCACTTTTTAGGTGGATTAACATCAAATTAGAGGTAAAATCATGGGTTAGAGCTAAGGCCTAGGGCTGATGAATTCTTAGAAATTTCACTACTTTTCTACCATGAAACCTTAGGGAATTTACATATAAATGATCCTTTGGTTATGGGTGAGTGTTTTGTTTGAAAATTTTCGGAATCCGAGCATATGGGCCTGGGGGTGTATTTTGGGAATTTTTCAAGAATGATGAATTAGCCTAGTTAGTGGTGTAATTTCCTACTTTTGAGCGTATATTGATATATTTAAATAATATTTGGCTAGTTTTGAGTCCTTGAGCGGCGAGGTTGGAGTTTCAGGCACTTTCTTGACCCGAGGAGTAGAGTTCTACACGAGGTGAGTCTCCTTTCCAACCTTGTAAAAGGGAATTGTCCCCATAGATAATTGTATTGACTAAATGTCCTTATTGCGGGGGCTACGCACGTACCAAGTGACGAGAGTCCGTGCGTTGTGACTACTATGCTTTGTCGGGTAGTTTTAGGATTCCCAAGCATGCTTTTAGTTGTCTTGTCTGTCTTTCCATGCAAGTAACTGTGATGAGTTAGCATCTTTGAGGCATTATGGAAATGTTAGTGAATATCCTGCAAGCTCAAGTTATAGATTTTGTTACAAATGTGATACCAGAATTTCCTTCTTGAAAAGATGTTTTGTTGGATTTGTGTATATTATGAGCACCCGTGTCACAGGTATGATTCGTGAGCGGGGTAGCCTTACATTATGTCAACCGCGTCACATGATCGATTCGTGAGCGGAGTAATAGATGCATCTATGGTTCGGGACGTTCGACCCTCGGCAGTACACATTTAACTTATCGCGATGCTTCGGTGGTACGCTTCGGCATATTATATGCTATCTACTTGTTTGAGAGCTTGATTTATGAATCATCATTTTTATCTGTCTGACTTGGAAGTAATTTGGTGAGTTTGTTCATAAGCCGCTGTAGTTGATACGATACAGGAGGTCCTACTTGTTTATTTGACTGTTCCATATCTACTTGCTTTCCATATTTATTGTTCCTAAAACTTTATGGTCATAAACTTGTATTTTGACCTAGTGAGTAAAACGTCTACCTCTCGTCACTACTTCTTCGAGTTTAGACGGGATACTCACTGGTTACATATTTAAATAAATGTACTCATGCTACTCTTATGTACTTAACTGTACAGGGTCTGAGCCAGCTACGTCAGGCCACTATTCTGGCAGCCATCGTTGAGAGTTTCCTTCTGCTGATTTCACGGTGAGCTACTTTCCTTGGCGATCTTGGCAGCACTGTGGAGTTCCACACATACTTTTGTCTTATTGTCTTTTCCCTATCAAACAGTATTGTATTTAGTAGTAGGGTTGTGTATAATCTCAGTCGCCTGTTGACTCGTGACACTAGATTCTGGCACGTTTATGGATTTCTTTGATATTGTGGTAAAGTTAAACAGATTCTACGTGATTTTGGATTGTAAATTACCTTGTATTTTCACTTAGAGATTGGTTTAAAGGATTTGTTTTTTTAAAGAATCACAAAAGGGGTCCTTATCATTTAATCACACGAGAAATTTCACGGGTAGATAGATGTTGGCTTGCCTGACCCTGCCGTTGGGCGCCATCACGACCTGAGCGAAATTGGATCGTGACAACATGGTATCAGAGCCCTAAGTTCAGGTAGGTCTCACGAGTCACAGGCAACCCTAGTAGAGTCTTGCGGATCAATACAGAGACGCCTGTATTTATCTTCGAGAGGCTATAGGGTGTTAAGAAACATCTCCTTATTTCCATTATATCATGTTTTCGATGGTTACTAAGTCTCACTCTTCTATTCTCTCACAGATGGTGAGGACTTGTGCAGCTGATATCCCTACCCCGGGAGGTGCCGCTACCCCCGCTGTTCGAGGCAGAGGTCGGGGGAGGGTGCCGACCCGACGTGGGGGACGAGGGCGTCCTAGGGTTGCTCCCCTAGCACCCTCAGAGGATCTAGTTATGGAGCAGTAGGACGAGGTGCCCCCAGCAGATCCTGCCCCAGCAGATTTTATGACCGCCCCAGGCTTTCAGGAGGTCATGGGCCGTATAATGCGGTTCATGGATATTATGACTCAGGCTGGGTTGTTTCCAACGGATCGTGACACTTCTCAGGCAGGAGGGGGAGTTCAGACCCCAACTGCTCAGGACGCAGGTCATGCAACGGCGGTATATCAGACTCCGGACACTTTACCGGTGGGTGGGGCACAGCCAGCAGCTCCTGGGCTCAGACTAGCTACGGATGGCGATTTGCAGAAGCTACTTGACAGATGGACCCGATTGCACCCTCCGAACATTGGAGGTGAGAGGGGTGATGATGCTCAGGACTTCATTGACAAGTGCAGGGACATACTGCACAACATGAGTATTATGGAGTCCCATGGGGTTGATTTCACCACTTTCCAGCTTGAGGGTTGATCACGCAGATGGTGGCAGTCTTACATCCTTGGTAGGCCAGCAGGTTCACCTCTTATCACTTGGGAGCAGTTCACTCAACTATTCTTTGACAGGTATATTCCACCCTCTGAGAGGGAAGAGTTGCGTTATCAGTTTGAGCAGCTGGAGTAGGGCCAGATGTCTGTGACTGACTACGAAGGCCAGATTTTTAGAGTTGTCCCGCCATGCCCTCATGATTCTTCCTACTGATGCGGAGAGGGTGCGGAGGTTCGTAGCAGGTTTACATTCTGGTATTAGGGCCAACATGGCCCGAGAGGTAGAGATGGGTACTCCTTACCAGCTTGTGGTCGAGATAGCTCGACGGATTGAGGGTTACCGATCTAGGAGCAGAAAGCAGAGCCAGCAAGACAAGAGAGCTAGGTTTTCTGCAGACTTTAGAGGTACTCCAGCCAGGGGTGGGGGTCATTTTGGCAGAGGTCAACCCAACAGGCCTCCACATTCAGCTCCACCACCGTCTTCTCGTGGTGTTCCAGTGAGACCATATTTCAGTGCCATACCGGAGAGTTCTTATCACCCGCCAGCCATCTAGGGTTCCTCCAGTGGGTATTCAAATTGTCAGGGTTCTCCCAGTCCTTACTTCAGTGCCATGCCAGAGACTTCTCATCGTCCCCCAGCAATACAGGGTCCTCCTTCTTCAGGGCAGCAGGTCATGTCATCATTGAGGTGTTACGAGTGTGGGGATACGGGTCATATGGCGAGGTCTTGCCCCAGACTTAGGGGTAAGGCCATCCAGTAGAGTTATCAGCCTACTTATACAGCAGAGGCACCCCGTCCACCTAGAGGTGGAGGGCAGGTTGGTAGAGGTCGTCCCAGAGGTAAAGGCCAGGCAGGAGGAGCCTAGTCAGCTCCGGTTTAGTTCCGCGGAGGTCAGTCTTCAGGCACTCCAGCCAAATTCTATGCTATACCGGCCCCAGCAGATGCAGTGGCCTCCGATGATGTGATCACAGGTATTATTTCAGTATGTGGTAGAGAGACATCTGTATTATTTGATCCAGGATCTACCTACTCATATGTGTCAGCCTTATTTGCTTGCTTCCTGGGTGTTCCTCGTGAGTCTTTGTCTTCTCCTATATATGTATTCACTCACGTGGGTGACTCTGCGATGGTCGACCGGGTCTACTGGTCATGTGTGATATCATTTTGTGGGCGCGAGACTAAAGCATATCTTCTATTGCTCGACATGGTTGACTTTGAGATTTTTCTAGGGATGGATTGGCTATCTCCTCATCATGCCATCTTGGATTGCCACGCAAAGATGGTTACTTTGGCCATGCCCGAGTTGCCCAGACTAGAGTGGAGGGGTTCCACAGTGAGCACGTCCACCAGAGTTATTTCATTCCTGAAGGCTCGACATATGGTCGAGAAGGGTTTCTTGGCGTATCTTGCTTATGTGTGGGACACCACCGCTGGGTCTCCGACTGTGGATTTGGTGCCCGTGGTTCGAGAGTTTGCATATGTATTTCCTTCAGACCTTCTAGGCATGTCCACAGATCGTGATATTGCTTTTTGCATTGACTCGGCACCAGATACGCAGCCTATTTCCATTCCTCTGTATCGCATGGCTCCTAAGGAATTGAAGGAGTTGAATGATCAACTTGAGGAGTTGATAGCTAAGGGATTCATCAGGCCGAGTGTGTCACCGTGGGGTGCTCCGGTGCTATTTGTGAAGAAGAAAGATGGGACCATACGGATGTGCATTGATTACCGCCAGTTGAACAAAGTTACCATCAAGAACAAATACCCATTGACGTGCATTGATGATCTGTTTGACCATTTGCAGGATACCAGAGTGTTTTCTAAGATTTATTTGAGATCGGGGTATCACCAGTTGATGATTCGGGCTTCCGACGTCCCGAAGACGGTTTTTCGTACGAGATATGGCCACTACGAGTTCTTGGTGATGTCCTTTGGTTTGACTAATGCCCCGACATCATTTATGAATTTGATGAACAGGCTGTTCCGGCCGTATATTGATTACTTTGTCATCGTCTTCATTGATGACATTCTGATTTATTCATGTAGCCTGGGAGAGCACGAGCAGCATTTGAGAGCCGTGCTCCAGACCTTGCGAGAACAGAAGCTATATGCTAAGTTCTCCAAGTGTGAGTTTTGGTTGGACTCCGTGGCATTCTTGGGGCATGTTGTATTCGGAGAGGGTATTAAGGTTAATCCTAAGAAAATTGAGTCGATTAAGAGTTGGCCACGTCCTACTTCAGCCACTGAGATCAGGAGTTTCTTGGGTTTGGCAGGCTACTACCGGCGATTTGTGGAGGGCTTTTCATCAATTGCATCCCCACTGACCAGGTTGACTCAGAAAAATGTCCCATTTCAGTGGTCTGACGAGTGTGAGGCGAGCTTTTAGAGGCTTAAGACAACCTTGACTACAGCACCGGTCTTGGTATTACCCTCAGGTTCTGGGATGTACGCATGTATTGCGACGCCTCACGTGTTGGATTGGGGTGTGTGCTGATGCAAGAGGGGAGAGTTATTGCTTATGCTTCGCGCCAGCTGAAGATCCATGAGAAGAATTACCCAGTGCACGATCTAGAGTTGGCAGCGATTTTTCATGCTCTTAAGATTTGGAGGAACTACTTATATGGGGTGTCTTGTGAGGTTTATACAGACCACCAGAGTTTGCAGCACTTGTTTAAACAGAGGGATGATGTTCCGGAGAATTTTGGCACATTTAATACCATATTGCTTAGATTAGGGCTCGTTTCAAGAGCATTT
>ML257663.1:0-49658 GCA_005239495.1 Nicotiana undulata
TCCGATCGCGCCCCCAACTCCTGAATCACCATACGGAGCTATTCCCAGACTCGGAATCCCAAACTGATATCAATATCATTGAAATGTACTTCAAGTCAAACTTAGGAAATTTCCTTAAAATACTGACTTTCCACAATATGCGTTGAACTGCTCCCGGGTTATCCAAAACCTGTTCCGGACATACGCCCAAGTACGAAATCATCATATGAACCTGCTGGAACCTTCGGATCCTGATTCCGAGGTCGGTTACTCAAGATTCCGGTCTTACTCAATTTCTTCAACTTAAGACTTCTGAAATGAGAATTTTCCTTTAAATTTAATGCAAACCTCTTGAGTTTCAACTCTGACAATACACACAAGTCACAATACCCGAAATGAAGCTGTTCATGACTCCCTACTGCTGAACGACGCGCTGGATCTCAAAACGACCGGTCGGGTCGTTAGACCTTAAAGGAATCAAATCGCACGATGAGGGATCAAGAAGGGAAGTATTCCTAACAGCCTTGCAGCCTCTCGAAGATAAGTACAAACGTCTCCACACCGATCCGCAAGACTCTACTAGACTTGCTCATGACTCCTGAGACCTAAGGGAACCTAGCGCTCTGATGCCATGTTGTCACGACTCCAAATCCATAAGGTCGTGATGGCGCCAGACGCCACTTTCAGGAAAGCCAATCATTAATTAGTTGAAATAAATTCCTGTTTTAACATTCTCGAAAACATTACCATTCACTTTAATACATAATAACTAGATAAAA
The DNA here is from genome assembly GCA_005239495.1 of Nicotiana undulata. NCBI lineage: Eukaryota > Viridiplantae > Streptophyta > Magnoliopsida > Solanales > Solanaceae > Nicotiana > Nicotiana undulata. The sequence goes on from ML257663.1 coordinate 759, forward strand.
ATCCATTAAGTAAAAGCAACAGTCATTTTTTCCAATTTAATAAAAAAATAACCCAGAACCTGGTGTCACAAGTACATGAGCAATTTCTAAGACTTTTTACAAAATGCTACAAAGCTTGTCCAAAATACAAGTTGGACAAGGACTTTAGAATAAAATAAATACAATACATAGAGGAAGACTCTGCCGGCTGCGGATCGCCTCCGGATGATGCAGCTCGCCTAAGTCTCCAAACCAGCCTCATCGCTATGAAAGTACCCGTGCGACAAAATGCACAACAAGTGTAGCATGAGTACGAAAACAAAGTGTACTCAGTAAGTATCCCGCCTAACCTCAGAGAGGTAGTGACGAGAGGTCGACTTGACACTCACTAGGGTCCAACAATGTAATTTAACAATATATGAAAGCAACAAAAGGCACACGAGGGTAATAAAATTAGTAAACTTTAAAAGTAACTGCAATTCAATAAACACTGGAAGTAAATATATAATTTCTACTTCATTTCCCCCCCAAATATCTGTCAAGTCATTATCCATGAAATCATTTAACAATTTACGTCCTTAAGACAATTTAACAATTCAAGTCACAAGTGGTATATCATATGTATATATATGCGTAGGAAATGTCGAGGGTCGTTCGGCCCGAACCAACAATAAAAGTAAATTGTGCACTGCCGAGGGTCTAACGGCCCGAACCATGAGTGCATCTTTGCCATAAAATAATAATATCTACGCACTGCCGAGGGTCGAACGACCCGGACCATAAGTGCATCTTTGCCATAAAATAATCATATCTATGCACTGCCGAGGGTCGAATGACTCGAACCATAAGTGCATCTTTCAATCCGCCGTGGCGTACGGATCGCTCCCATGAGAGTGGGGGAAATAACACTCTGCTTGCGGAATGTAAATTGCGAAGCGGTCACATGCACATACAACATTTTCTTAAATTATTTTCAATAAACAATTCCTTTAAATTACCAATTTCTGTGATATCAGGGAAAACCAAAGTTTCATAAATCATAAATTCATAAAGCATATAATCCATTTCTAGAAAGAACGCAAGGCATGATGTGGGTCCTAGACTACCCGCACATGGCATAACAGTAGCTACGCACGTACTCCCGTCACCTCGTGCGTACGTAGCCCCCGCAAAAAATATCATATATTCATTTAGTTCACCTATGGGGACAATTCCCCCTCACAAAGTTAGAAAGAGACTTACCTCGTGTCAAACCTACTTTCCGGGCCAAGAATGCGCCCGAGACTCGTCTTCCAAGGACTTGAAACTAGCCACAAGTTACTTAATTATATCAATAAATGCAAAATGAATCAATTCTAATGCATGGAAGTGAGTTTTCTAAAGTCGTTCCCCAAAAGTCAAAAATCGAACCCGGACCCGCTCGGTCCAAACCCGAAATTCTGACCAACACCCGATTACCCATTCGCCCTCGAGTCCGGATATATAAATGGTTTTGGAATCCGACCTCAATTTGAGGTCTAAATCCCCAAAATTCAATATTCTAAGGATTTACGCAAAATTTACAATTCCACCATGAAAACCCTAGATTCTAGGATGAAATCTTGTAAAAAGAAGTTAAGGAGTGAAGAAAATGAGTTAGAAATCACTTACAAATGTTTTGGAGAAGAAAGAGTGTTTGGAAAATCGTCTCTTATTTATACTCCTCTCGGTCCCCCCTCCGCGGCCGCGCTAGCAAAAGTCAAGAAAAACTGAAGAAAATCAAGAAAAATGACTGCAGTGACATGCTTTAGTATTTTGGCCATAACTTTTTCTACATATGTCCGAATTACAATTTCTTTACCTTTCTAGAAACTAAACACGAAGGGCTATAACTTTCGTTTCTAAATCATCTCAAAATATCTTGTAGATCAAATTAAATAAGCCTTTGAAGTCGTACTAGTGGCCCAGCTCCTCCACCGCGGACCGCGAAAACTCGACCGCGGCCGCGAACCACTATAAACCTTCCGGGATCCGCCTACACCTGAATGGACATAGCACTTGAATGCTTCCAAATGAAATCTATTACGATGGCAGATAATCCCCACACACATCTGCACAAACCATAAACACACTCAATCACACTAAAGGAACTGATCACTGCCGTACATGTGCCATTTCAACCATGGCTAACTCATCTATCTTCTTTTAATCATCCTTAATTGCCTCAGAAGCAACAGTAACCCCATTCAACTCACAACAAACTCAATCCTCACTCATCCCGAGTAGCCTTGAGTCACGAGACCATGCTGTCTAATTCTCACAACCCGTCTCATACCCCTCTGAAAATTCTTCCTACACCCTGGAGTTTACTTCTCTCACTCTCCCAATACTATCCTGCATGCTGAAACATATCATAGAACACTCCAACCATCTTCCCTTTCTCGGAAATCATACTGCAAAAGCTCGACTCTCAATCATACTGCTGCCTGAAACCCTTAAATGCCGCATTCTTAACCTTTGAATTCACTAGGACCTCTATTGAGAGTCACCCACTCTGACTGGCCCCAAATACAATCAACTCCAAGGCTCTTCTAGCACATAAACACCCTTTTCAATGAAGCACGTGGCTGAGTCACTACCCTACAACTCGCCCATGCCTTAAGCATAAATTCTGAATCTCCCAAAACCTAACCCTGGTCCAATAAGGCCAACTTTTGCACACATTCGTCAAATCCCACGCACAATCCCCATTTTACTCCTTTCCCTTAGCTTCAATAACTTGCCATTACGCCGACAATCCGCCACCCCATGAGAACACAATCCTACAACCCAACTGCAGGTGGTGGGACTCCCCCACTTAGACCGAAGCTACTCCTTGCACCACTCTAGACCCTGCTGAGATCCTTTCTCCTTTGTTAACATAATCTTGCTTAACCAATCCGTCCCATTCTACCGAATTCTCTTGTTAGCATCCCTTAAATACTCAAATTCTCTAGCACCATTCACACATTCTGCCTCCTACCGAATAGCCACTAGAATTCCTCGCAAAACTTGCCAACCACACAACCGCTAACCTACTCACAGGAGATAACTCACCTGTGGAAATCAATAACTGACACCTTCCAACGACGCTGAAATGCACACTCTCTGCAACATCAATACCCCATCCTAAGCCTTCTCTCATTCACCAACTTTTCCTGTCCGTCCGCTCCTCACGGACATCTACTAAATGCGCTACAACATCTTCAAATTCACTACTATGCTGCCGCTCTCCCACTTTGGTTAACCTCATTCCTTTAAGCACTACCTGAATTCCTTCTCTTACGCCTGGCCTTTTAGAAATGGAACCACCACCTAACACCTTTCACATATCTTCCTTCATCGTATGCTGCTCAATTGCTTCCTCAATTCCATATCATCCCCTTTAGCGCTTAAACCAGCAGATCCCTAAAACTTTAAAACTCTCTGATGATTATCTCCCTCGAGCCGCCTTCATTAGAAATGCTTATTCCATACTGAACCACAATACGCCAAGACCTCTGACAACCGCTTCTTCAATGCTTCTTCACAGTACTCAGACCCCATTCCACCGTAGAAACCATGGCACCGACGAACTTAACACATTCCATTCGATCAATGACGACGATATTACAACACAAGTGAATATTCCACCTCACTTGAATACACCAAGTCTTACTACTTTATCAATCTGAACCGGACTATTCATAGTCAAAATGCCTTTCCTCCGTCGGAGCTAAAATACTGAAATCTCAAAATCACGCCCTGAGAAGACCTCCCTTCAAACCATTCATCTCCCCAACATATGGGCAATCATTCTACCATCATATCAACATCGCGTGATAACCAATCATAAATATCATCATAACCTGAGCATAATCTCAAAGTTCTTAGAATCACTGCTACTGGGTGAAACAACATATTACTCTTCCGCAGAGCCACGACAATAGCCCCAATCAACTTCGTAAGGAGAAACATCCCGCACCACATCCATAGTATCATTAAAATTCCTCAAATCCTCGATTCGTAGCAAGCGCTTCGCGACGCGTAAGATTGAGTAGGAAGAAACATAGGCATAAGACTTAAAGGAATCAAATCGCACGATGAGGGATCAAGAAGAGAAGTACTCCTAACACCCTTGTAGCCTCTCGAAGATAAGTACATACGTCTCTATACCGATCCGCAAGACTCTATTAGACTTTCTCATGACTCGTGAGACCTAAGGGAACCTAGCGCTCTGATACCATGTTGTCACGACCCCAAATCCATAAGGTCGTGATGGCGCCGGACACCACTATCAGGCAAGCCAATCATTAATTAGTTGAAATAAATTCCTATTTTAACATTCTCGAAATCGATACCTTTCACTTTAATACATAATAACTAGATAAAAATCCGTTAAGTAAAAGCAACAATCATTTTTTTTTCAATTTAATAAAAATACAACCCAAATACATCCCAGAACCCGGTGTCACAAGTACATGAGCAATTTCTAAGACTTTTTACAAAATGCTACAAAGCTTGTCCGAAATACAAGTTGGGCAAGGACTTTAGAGTAAAATAAATACAATACATAGAGGAAGACTCTGCTGGCTGCGGATCGCCTCCGGATGATGCAACTCGCCTAAGTCTCCAAACCAGCCTCATCACTATGAAAGTACCCGTGCAACAAAATGCACAACAAGTGTAGCATGAGTATGAAAACAACGTGTACTTAGTAAGTATCCCGCCTAACCTCAGAGAGGTAGTGACGAGAGAACGACTTGACACTCACTAGGGTCCAACAATGTAATTTAACAATATATGAAAGCAACAAAAGGCACACGAGGGTAAGAAAATCAGTAAACTTTAAAAGTAACTGCAATTTAATAAAAACTTGAAGTAAATACATAATTTCTACTTCATTATCCCCCCAAATATCTGTCAAGTCATTATCCATGAAATCATTTAACAATTTACGCCCTAAAGACAATTTAACAATTCAAGTCACAAGTGGTATATCATATGTATATATATGCGTAGGAAATGTCGAGGGTCGTTCGGCCCGAACCTACAATAAAAGTAAAGTGTGCACTGCCGAGGGTCTAACGGCCCGAACCATGAGTGCATCTTTGCGATAAAATAATAATATCTATGCACCGCCGAGGGTCGAACGACCCGAACCATAAGTGCATCTTTGTCATAAAATAATCATATTTATGCACTGCCGAGGGTCGAACGACCCGAACCATAAGTGCATCTTTAAATCCTCCGTGGCGTACGACTCGCTCCCATGAGAGTGGGGGAAATAACACTTCGCTCGCGGAATGTAAATTGCGAAGCGGTCACATGCACATACAACATTTTCTTAAATTACTTTCAATAAACAATTCCTTTAAATTGCCAATTTCTGTGATCTCAGGGAAAACCAAAGTTTCATAAATCATAAATTCATAAAGCATACAATCCATTTCAAGAAAGAACGCAAGGCATAATGTGGGTCCTAGACTACCCGGACATGGCATAACAGTAGCTACGCACGGACTCCCGTCACCTCGTGCGTACGTAGCCACCGCAAACAATAGCATATATTCATTTAGTTCATCTATGGGGACAATTCCCCCTCACAAAGTTAGAAAGGAGACTTACATCGTGTCAAACCTACTTTTCGGGCCAAGAATGCGCCCGAAACTCGTCTTCCAAGGACTCGAAACTAGACACAAGTTACTTAATTATATCAATAAATGCAAAATGAATTGATTCTAATGCATGGAAGTGAGTTTTCTAAAGTCGTTCCCCAAAAGTCGAAAATCGAACCCGGATCCGCTCGGTCCAAACCCGAAATTCGGACCAACACCCGATTACCCATTCGCCCCCGTGCCCGGATATATAAATGGTTTTGGAATCCGACCTCAATTTGAGTCTAAATCCCCAAATTTCAATATTCTTAGGTTTTACCCAAAATTTACAATTCCACCATGAAAACCTTAGATTCTAGGATGAAATCTTGTAAAAAGAAGTTAAGGAGTGAAGAAAATGAGTTAGAAATCACTTACAAATGTTTTGGAGAAGAAAGAGTGTTTGGAAAATCGCCTCTTATTTATACTCCTCTCAGTCCCCCCACCGCGGCCGCGCTAGCAAAAGTCAAGAAAAACTGAAGAAAATCAAGAAAAATGACTGCATTGACATGCTTTAGTATTTTGGCCATAACTTTCTCTACAGATGTCCAAATTACAATTTCTTTACCTTTCTAGAAACTAGATACGAAGGGCTACAACTTTTGTTTATGAAGCATCTCAAAATATCTTGTAGATCAAATTAAATAAGCCTCCGAAGTCGGACCAGTGGCCAAGCTCCTCCACCGCGGACCACGAAAACACGACCGCGGCCGCGAAGCCCTCCACCGCGGCCAGCACAAAAAGGACCACGGACCGCGGTGGTGGGTTCAGAGATTTGACCCCTCTGACCTGCAACAACTATATTTTACCCTAAAGACATCCTGGGACCTACCCGGAACTCACCCGAGACCTCGGAACTTCAAACCGAACATTCCAACAAGTCCCAAATCATCCCACGGACTTGCTCGAGCGTTCGGAACACCCAAAACAACGCTAAAACGCAGAATCACACCTCAAAACCCCTAGAATCAAACTTAAGAACTTTAAGTTCTTGAATTCGTTAACAATGCGCAAAACCGACCTATACTACTCGGAATGACACCAAATTTTGCAAGAAAGTCATATTCGACATTACGGACCTGCACAAACTTTGGGAATCGCATTCCGACCCCAATATCAAAATTTCCACTTCCGGTCGGATTCTTCAAAAACCTTCAAATTTCTATTTTTAGCCAAATGACTTCAAAATGACCTCCGGACATCCGAATTCACTTCCGATCGCGCTCCCAACTCCAGAATCACCAGACGAAGCTATTCCCAGCCTCGGAATCCCAAACGGACGTCAATATCACTGAAATTATCCATATAATAAGCTCAGAACCCAGTTCCAACACCTGAAATTTCTTTGCGAGGCCTATTTCCAATATAAAAACATCGTATCAACTACTACACGAGGTACAAAGACATGGCTGCATACCTTTGCTGAATTTAGCACCATACACCGTATATTTCCTTATCCAACCACAATGACATTCTCTGAACCTTAATAGCCAAAATTCCACAAATCTGATGTTCCCAATGCATCCGCTGACATACATAACATCCAGCTATAATACCGACGATACCACCACAACGAAGGAGATGTGTAGAAACTGCTAACCAATTGCAGAGTTAACCAAACATTGACTCTCTCCTTTTTGACTAAAATCATTACCTCATTACTAACCAAATACTGGTATTTGTTCTCTACCATACTTCACAAAATCCCATTGCACTGATCCCTGATCTAATAGTCTCGTCTCAACCATTATGAGCTGCTCAGATAACCAATCCCCCCAGACATAACCAACAGTCACACACGATGCCACAATGCGCCAATAGGCCACATCCCGAACATGATACATAAGAATATGACTCAGGAAGGGACTACTCAACTCACGCAACTAATATGATCTTTCCGTAGAAAAATAGGAAGTAAAACACAAGAAAAATAATTATAGGAAACCGTACTCAACATCACACTGTTGCGGCGTGCAACCCGATCAAAATAACATATCTGTGGCGGTGTGCCACCCGATCCCATCATAAGATTAACATAAGGAAATATACACGGAGCTGAATTGCTAACTATTACATATTACTGAATATCGATCACAAGCACGCGAAGGGCATAATACCATTCCGGGGAGACTTATAGAGCCATATTCTACAAACTCAAGCACAATTGAGGTGTGATATAAAAAATCTGAATCTCGAGAGCCATCCCTCTCACATAACCTCATCACTACGCGGAATCTCAACACATAAGAAATTACTAAGCCGTTTCACAACTCACACGACACGATCATAATATACCTAAATTTGACGGAGACAGAACAACATATGATATTCCAACGCCCCTCCTTGAGGAGCGCTAACTGAAATTAACACATCTGACTTATATGAAGCCCATAGCCCTGTTCATCCATTTGCGCACTTCAAGCCAATTCCGCTCACACTGAACTAAGCTAATAACTTGACCTGGGTCCATAATAACCCACTTCGTCGCAAAATACACAAGAACAACCATCATAGCCAGGACAACACCCCACAATCCACAATCAACTGAACCGAACGCCTTCCAGGCATAAATTCTCAATTAAGCAATATTCCACTCCTTTATACTTGGTCTAACTCTTCAACAAATCCGGTGACTGCATGTCACACTTATGACATCTTCCCGTGGTCACGCTCCCATGACCTTCCACGAGGCAAAAAGTCTGCACCTCCATACCACTAACCACACATATGCTGCAAAACACATCAAGAACCCATGACCAGGGTGCAAAGCCTCTTCCACCGAATATCAATTTCAGGTGACACTGAAGATACCCCAGCTTACTCTGAACTTCCAAATCACTTTTTCTTGCTCCTCCAAGCTCATGACATCCTTGATAATGCCGAACCGCAATTCGATTCTTACTTCCAGCTCCACACTGACTTCTGCACCCAACATGCCGATATGGAATAGCATAGGAATTCCATCATACTTCCTGAACCGCTAATAGGGTGAATACTTCATCATATAGAAACGTCTTACTTACCTCAATTCATGAGAACAATAACAACACACAAGTGAATTCTCACAATCACAATACATGCAGATCCTTTAGTAGTGGTCTGAACCACCATAAACCTTCCGGGATCCACCTACACCTGATAGGCCATAGCACTTAAATGCTTCCAAATGAAATCTATTAGGACGGCCGACAAGCCCCACACACATCTGCACAAACCATACACATACGCAATCACACCGAAGGAACTAATCACTGTCGTACATGTGCCATTTCAACCATGGCTAACCCATCTATCTTCTTTTAATCATCCTTAATTGCCTCAGAAGCAAATGTAACCCCATTCAACTCACAATAAACTCAATCCTCACTCATCCCGAGTGGCCTTGATTCACGAGACCATGCTGTCTAAGTGTCACAACCCGTCTCATACCCCTCTAAAAATTCTTCCTACACCCCGGAGTTTACTTCTCTCACTCTCCCATTACTATCTTGCATGCTGAAATATATCATAGAACACTCCCACCATCTTCCCTTTCTCGGAAATCATACTGCAAAAGCTCGACTCTTTATCATACTTCTGCCTGAAACCCTTAAATGCCGCATTCTTAACCTTTGAATTCATTAGGACCTCCATTGAGAGTCACCCACTCTGACTGGCCCCGAATACAATCAACTCCAAGGCTCTTCTAGCACATAAACACCCTTTTCAATGAAGCACGTGACTAAGTCACTACCCTACAGCTCACCCATGCCTTAAGCATAAATTCTGAATCTCCCAAAACCTAACCCTGGTCCAATAGGGCCAACTTTTGCACACATTCGTCAAATCCCACGCACAATCACCATTTTACTCCTTTCCCTTAGCTGCAATAACTTTCCATTACGCCGACAATCCGCCAACCCATGAGAACATAATCCTACAACCCAACTGCAGGTGGTAGGACTCCCCCACTTAGCCCGAAGCTACTCCTTGTACCACTCTAGACCCTGACATAATCTTGCTCAACCAATCCGTCCAATTCTCCCCAAATTCTCCTGTTAGCATCCCCTAAATACTCAAATTCTCTAGCACCATTAAAACATTCTGCCTCCTACCGAATAGCCACTAGAATTCCTCGCAAAACTTGCCAACCACACAACCGCTAACCTACTCATAGGAGATAACTCACCTGTGGAAATCACCAACTGACACCTTCCAACGACGCTGAAATGCACACTCTCTGCAACATCAATACCCCATCCTAAGCCTGCTCTCATTCACCAACTTTGCCCGTCCGTCCGCTCCTCATGGACATCTACTAAATGCGCTACAATATCTTCAAATTCACTACTATGATGCCGCTCTCCCACTTTGGTTAACCTCATTCCTTTAAGCACTACCTGACTTCCTTCTCTTACGCCTGGCCTTTTAGAAATGGAACCACCACCTAACACCTTTCGCATATCTTCCTTCATCGTATGCTGCTCAATTGCTGCCTCAATTCCATATTATCCCTTGTAGCGCTTAAACCAACAGATCCCCACAACTTCAAAACTCTTTGATGATCATCTCCCTCGAGCCGCCTTCATTAGAAATGCTTATTCCATACTGAACCACATCACACCACGGTCTCTGACAACCGCTTCTTCAATGCTTCTTCACAGTACTCTGACCCCATTCCACCGAAGAAACCATGGCACCGACGAACATAACACATTCCATTCGATCAATGACGACGATATTACAACACAGGTGAATATTCCACCTCACTTGAATACACCAAGTCTTACTACTTTATCAATCTGAACCGGACCATTCATAGTCCAAATGCCTTTCCTCCTCCGGAGCTAAAATACTGAAATCTCGAAATCACGCCCTGAGAAGACCACCCTTCAAACCATTCATCACCCCAACATATGGGCAAGCATTCTACCATCATATCAACATCGCGTGATAACCAATCGTAAGCATCATCATAACCTGAGCATAATCTCAAAGTTCTCAGAATCACTGCTACTGACTGAAACAACATATTACTCTTCCGCAGAGCCACGACAATTGCCCCAATCAACTTCGCAGGGAGAAACATCCCGCACCACATCCATAGTATCATTAAAATTACTCAAATCCTCGATTCGTAGCAAGCGTTTCGCGACACATAAGATTGAGTAGGAAGAATTATAGGTATAAGCCTTAAAGGAATCAAATCGCACGATGAGGGATCAAGAAGGGAAGTACTCCTAACAGCCTTGTAGCCTCTCGAAGATAAGTACAAACGTCTCCATACCGATCTGCAAGACTCTACTAGACTTGCTCATGACTCGTGAGACCTAAGGGGACCTAGCGCTCTGATACCATGTTGTCACGACCCCAAATCCATAAGGTCGTGATGGCGTTGGACACCACTGTCAGGCAAGCCAATCATTAATTAGTTCAAATAAATTCATGTTTTAACATTCTCGAAATCGTTACCTTTCACTTTAATACATAATAACTAGATAAAAATCCATTAAGTAAAAGCAACAACCATTTTTTTTCAATTTAATGAAAATACAACCCAAATACATCCCAGAACCCGATGTCACAAGTACATGAGCAATTTCTAAGACTTTTTACAAAATACTATAAAGCTTGTCCGAAATACAAGTTTGACAAGGACTTTAGAATAAAATAAATACAATACATAGAGGAAGACTCTGCGGGTTGCGGATCGCCTCCGGATGATGCAGCTCACCTAAGTCTCCAAACCATCCTCATCGCTATGAAAGTACCTATGCAACAAAATGCACAGCAAGTGTAGCATGAGTACGAAAACAACATGTACTAAGTAAGTATCCCGCCTAACCTCAGAGAGGTAGTGACGAGAGGTCGACTTAACACTCACTAGGGTCCAACAATGTAATTTAACAATATATGACATCAGCAAAAAGCACACGAGGGTAATAAAATCAGTAAACTTTAAAAGTAACTGCAATTCAATAAACACTGGAAGTAAATACATAATTTCTACTTCATTTCCCCCCCAAATATCTGTCAAGTCATTATCCATGAAATCATTTAACAATATACGTCCTTAAGACAATTTAACAATTCAAGTCACAAGTGGTATATCATATGTATATATATGCGTAGGAAATGCTGAGGGTCGTTCGGCCTGAACCAACACTAAAAGTAAACTGTGCACTGCCGAGGGTCGAACGGCCCGAACCATGAGTGTATCTTTGCCATAAAATAGAAATATTTATGGACTGCCGAGGTCGAACGGCCCGAACCATAAGGGCATCTTTGCCATAAAATAATCATATCTATGCACTACCGTGGGTCGAACGGCCCGACCCGTAAGTGCATCTTTCAATCCGCCGTGGCGTACGGCCCGCTCCCATGAGAGTGGGGGAAATAACACTCCGCTCGCAGAATGTAAATAGCGAAGCGGTCACATACACATACAACATTTTCTTAAATTACTTTCAATAAACAATTCCTTTAAATTACCAATTTCTGTGATCTCAGGGAAAACCAAAATTTCATAAATCATAAATTCATAAATCATATAATCCATTTCTAGAAAGAACGCAAGGCATGATGTGGGTCCTAGACTACCCGAACATGGCATAACAGTAGCTACGCACGGACTCCCATCACCTCGTGCGTACGTAGCCCCCACAAACAATAGCATATATTCATTTAGTTCACCTATGAGGACAATTCCCCCTCACAAAGTTAGAAAGGAGACTTACCTGGTGTCGAACCTACTTTCCGAGCCAAGAATACGCCCGAAACTCCAAACTCGTCTTCCAAGGACTCGAAACTTGCCACAAGTTACTTAATTATATCAATAAATGCTAAATGAATCAATTCTAATGCATGGAAGTGAGTTTTCTAAAGTCTTTCCCCAAAAGTAAAAAATCGAACCAGGGCCCGCTCGGTTCAAACCCGAAATTCGGACCAACACCTGATTACCCATTGTCCCCCGAGCCCGGATATATAAATGGTTTTGGAATCCGACCTCAATTTGAGGTCTAAATCCCCAAATTTAAATATTCTTAGGTTTTACCCAAACTTTACAATTCCACCATGAAAACCCTAGATTATAGGATGAAATCTTGTAAAACGAAGTTAAGGAGTGAAGAAAATGAGTTAGAAATCACTTACAAATGTTTTGGAGAAGAAAGAGTGTTTGGAAAATCGCCTCTTAAGTTTTTGGGGTCTTAAAAAATGAAAAATAACTGAAAATCTCACTTATTTATACTCCTCTCAGGCTCCCCACCGCGGTCCGCGAAAAAAGGACCGCGGCCGCGCTAGCAAAAGTCAAGAAAAACTGAAGAAAATCAAGAAAAATGACTGATGTGACATGCTTTAGTATTTTGGCCATAACTTTCTCTACAGATGTATAAATTACGATTTAGTTAACTTTCTACAAACTAGACATGAAGGGCTACAACTTTCGTTTTTGAATCATCTCAAACTTCCTTGTAGATCAAATGATATAAGCCTCCGAAGTCGGACCAGTGACCAAGCTCCTCCACCGCGGACCGCGAAAACACGACCGCGGCGGCGAAGCCCTACACCGTGGCTAGAACAATAAGGACCGCGGACCGCGGCGGTGGGTTCAGAGATTTGACCTATCTGACCTGCAACAACTATATTTTAGCCTAAATACATCCCGGGACCTACCCGGAACTCACCCGAGCCATCGAAACTTCAAACCGAACGTTCCAACAAGTCCCAAATCATTCCACGGACTTGCTCGAGCCTTCGGAACACCCAAAACAACGCTAAAACTCAGAATCACACCTCAAAACCCCTAGAATCAAACTTAAGAACTTTAAGTTCTTGAATTCTTTAACAATGCGCCGAACCGACCTATACTACTCGGAATGACACCAAATTTTGCAAGCAAGTCATATTCGACATTACGGACCTGCTCAAACTTCGGGAATCGCATTCCGACCCCGATATCAAAATTTCCACTTCCGGTCGGATTCTTCAAAAACCTTCAAATTTCTATCTTTAGCCAAATGACTTCAAAACGACCTCTGAACATCCGAATTCACTTCCGATCGCGCTCCCAACTCCAGAATCACCATACGAAGCTATTCCCAGCCTCAAAATCCCAAACGGACATTAATATCACTGAAATGCGCTTCAAGCGAAACTTAGGAAATTCTTTCAAAAATGCTGACTTCCACAATATACGCCGGAACGCTCCCGGGTTATCCAAAGCTCGATCCGGACATACGCTTAAGTCCAAAATTATCATACGAACCTGCTGGAACCTTCAAATCCTGATTCCGGGGTCGTTTACTCCAAATTCCACTCTTAGCCGTTCTTCCAACTTAAGGTTTCTGAGATGAGAATTCTATTTCTAAATCCACCCGAACTTCCCGAATTTCAATTCCAACCATGTGTATGAGTCATAATACCTGAAATGAAGCTGCTCATGACCTCAAAATGCTGAACGACATGCTAGAGCTCAAAACGACCGATCGGGTCGTTACATTACAAGCATATATTTGTTCAGACATTTAAACATGATGCAGATTCCCTTCAGACTATGATAATTGTCTTCGGACGGTTGAGGATGACGTCCTTAGACCATGATGTCCCGAGCCATGAAATGATGTTCTCGGGCCATGAAAATGATGCCTCCGAACCATGACACCTTTGAATAATGATATGCAAATTTGAGAGATCCTCAGGGCATGACATGGTGTCTTCCGGCTATGAGGATGATGCCTTTAGACAATGACGCCTTTGGACAAGTTGATGATATTTCAGCCCATGAGATGCAATAATATGATGTCAAGAGCAACAAGAAAAGTCTTAGTCTTGTGAATTTGAGGGCAACGCTTATCCCGAAAGAAGAGAAAATAGATAGTGACAGAGAGACAATGCTTAGTCTCGGTAAATAAAAAGGCAATGATTGGCCTTATGAAAATATAAGGAAGGGATTATCCTTATGCAAGATTCGGGACAGGTCTTAGTACCATGCATATGGAAGGCAGAGCTTAGCCTTATGAAAATTGAGAGGCGAGGCTTAACCTCATGCAAATATGGAGGCATGGCTTAGCCTCATGCAAGATTCGGGACATGGCTTAGTCCCATGCAGATGGAAGGCAGAGCTTAGCCTTATGCAGATATGGAGGCATGGCTTAGCCTCATGCAGATGGAGAGGAATGGCTTAGCCTCATGCATATTGAAGGCAGAGCTTAGCCTTATGCAGATAAGGAGGAAGGGCTTAGCCTCATGCGGATGGAGACAGAGCTTAGTCTCATTTAAGATTCAGGACAGGGATTAGTCCCATGCAAATGGAGAGGCAGGGCTTAGCCTCATGTAGATGGAAGGTAGAGCTTAGCCTTATGCAGATATGGAGGCAGGCTTAGCCTCATGCAAGTATGGAGGCAGGGCTTAGCCTCATGTAGATGGAGAGGCATGGATTAGCCTCATGCAGATATGGAGGCAGGGCTTAGCCTCATGCAGGTATGAAGGCAGGGCTTAGCCTCATGCATATGAAAGGCAGTGCTCAGCCTTATGCAAATGGAGACAGAGCTTAGTCTCTTGCAAGGTTTGGGCCAGGGCTTAGTCCCATGCAAAAAATAGAATAAATAGCAGATGATAGCAGAGTTTTCGTAGCTGGTAGTAGATTTCAGTATCGCAGTTGTTATGAAGATTGTGACTTCGAGGCATGTATATTCTTCGTTCCTGCATCCAAAGAAAAATTACGAGTTCTGTAAAAAGGGGGAGGTCGGTTCGTGCCTCCTACGACTTTCTTGGATTGCTTTGCTAGGTCTAAAGATCTTGTTCAAATCATTGGGGATAGAATTTGCTAAAAAGAGTTGTCTCACAAGAAATCATGCATAATTTTCCAAAGACGTAATAAAATATATTTAAGAAATTGGTCAGATGAACCAGTGACTGTGACATGATCTGAGACATTGCGACTTCTTTTGCTGTAGCCCCAGTTAGATGGATAGACATCTTTGACTGTTGTACATGCTGCGATCGGCTGAACTTGCTTCGGAATTTTGAGGGTCCTCCTCAAAATTCTGCCCTAGTTTCTGATTGTGGGGGGGGGGGGGGGGNAAGAAATTGGTCAGATGAACCAGTGACTGTGACATGATCTGAGACATTGCGACTTCTTTTGCTGTAGCCCCAGTTAGATGGATAGACATCTTTGACTGTTGTACATGCTGCGATCGGCTGAACTTGCTTCGGAATTTTGAGGGTCCTCCTCAAAATTCTGCCCTAGTTTCTGATTGTGGGGGGGGGGGGGAATAAAATTTAATTGAATTGTGACCGAACCCATAGGGTTGCCTAAGTATTTCTCTTAAACGGGAATCAGGTCGAGCGTAGTTCAATTTACATCATCTTGTGGAAAACATAAACAGTTACACATAATATCGCTTGACTACATTTGAATTGATTGGTTTTGGCCAGACTTCGCCGTCCATTTTTGCAAGTATGAGGGCTCCTATTGTCAATACTCTATGAACCATGTAAGGGCCTTGCCAGTTGGGAGAGAATTTTCCTTTGGCTTCATCTTGATGTGGAAAGATCCTCTTCAACACCAGCTTCCCCGATGTGAACTGTCTCAGCTTGACTCTTTTGTTGAAGGCTCTGGACATTCTGTTCTGATAGAGTTGCCCATGACACACTGCAACCATCTTTTTCCATCTATGAGGGCTAGCTGCTCATAACGGCTCCTTATCCATTTTGCGTCGCTAATCTCAGCTTCTTGTATGATCCTCAAGGAAGGAATTTCCACTTTGGAAAGAATAACAACTTTCGTTCGGTAAACTAGAAAGTAAGGAGTTGCCCCGGTTGATGTGCGTACTATGGTGCAGTATCCTAATAAAGCGAATGGAAGCTTCTCGTGCCACTGTTTGTGATTTTTTACCATCTTTCTCAGTATCTTCTTGATATTCTTGTTGGCGGCTTCTACAACTCCATTCATTTGAGGTCTGTACGATGTGGAATTTTTTTGCTTGATTTTGAAAGTCTCACTCATGGTCTTCATCAAGTCATTGTTGAGATTGGAGGCGTTGTCAGTGATGATGGATTCTGGAACTCTGAACCGACACACAATCTGATCGCGAACAAAATCTGCAACGACCTTCTTAGTCACAGCTTTGTAAGATGCTGCTTCGACCCATTTGGTGAAGCAATCAATAGCTACCAAGATGAACTGATGCCCATTTGAGGCAGTGGGCTCGATTGGACCAATGACATCCATTCCCCAGTAGGAGAATGGCCAAGGTGAGCTAGTTGCATTGAGCTCATTTGGCGGCACTTTTATCATATCTGCATGTACTTGACATTGGTAGCATTTTCGAACATACTGGATGCAATATGTCTCCATGGTCATCCAGAAATAACCGGCCCTAAGTATCTTCTTGGCTAAGACAAAGCCATTCATGTGCGGGCCGCATGTCCCAATATATATCTCCTCAAGTAGTTTAGAAGCTTCTTTTGTGTTGACACACCTCTGTAATCCCAAATCAGGAGTTCTTCTGTACAGGGTTCCTTCGCTGTGGAAGAAACTGTTGGAAAACCTCCAAAGCATACGTTTCTGAGTATGATTTGCATGCTTCGGGTATTCTCTTTTTGCCAAATATTCTTTGGTATCGTGGAACCAAGGCTTCCCGTCTGTTTCTTCTTCAACATGGGCACAATATGCTGGCTGGCTATGGATCCTTACTGGGATATAATCGATGAAGTTCTTGTCGGGATGCTGTATCATGGGTGACAAAATGGCCAATGCATTGGCGAACTCGTTCTGAATCCTAGGAACATGCCAAAACTCTATCTTCGTGAACCTCTTCTTAAATTCCTACACATGGTGCAGATATGGCAATATCTTGGAATTCTTGGTGGCCCATTCTCCTTGTACCTGGTGTACAAGAAAATATGAATCACCGATCACTAGCAGCTCCTGAATATTCATGTCGATGGCCATGTTGAGTCCTATTATGCAAGCTTTATACTCCGCCATGTTGTTGGTGCAGGGAAATCTGAGTTTAGCAGATACTAGATAATGTTGGCTAGTTTCTGATACCAAGACAACTCCAATACTGACTCCTTTGAAATTTGCCGCTCCGTAAAAGAACATTCTCCATCCGTCGTAGGACTCATCAATGTCTTCTCCTATGAATAGTACTTCTTCCTCGGGAAAATACGTTTTCAGGTGTTCGTATTCTCCTTCTACAGGGTTCTCAGCAAAATGATCTGCCAGTGCCTGTCCCTTAACTGCTTTCCGAGTCACATAAACAATGTCGAACTCGCTCAACAGAATTTTCCCCTTAGCCAGCTTTCCAGTGGGCATGGGTTTCTGAAAGATATATTTCAAGGGATCCATCCTTGATATGAGGTATGGTGTGTAGGCACAGAAGTAATGCCTCGGCTTCTGAGCTATCTAGGTCAGAGCGCAACTGGTAAGTTCCAGCAGAGAGTACCACGCTTCATATGGAGAGAATTTGTTACTCAGGTAGTAGATAGCTTGTTCCTTTCTCCCTGTCTCGTCGTGCTGCCCCAGAACGCAGTCGAAGGCTCCATCTAGTACTTTAAGGTAGAGTAGCAATCTCTGGCGGGACCAAAACTAGTGGTGTTGATAAGTACTCGTTGATCTTGTCGAAAGCCTTTTGACAATCTTTGGTCCAACTAGTTGCAGCATCTTTCTTCAACATCTTGAAAATTGGTCATATACAACTGTGGACTGGGCTATGAACCAGCTAATGTAGTTTAACCGTCCTAGAAAACTCATTACATCTTTCTTACTCTTCGGTGGTGGCAGCTCCTGGATGGCTTTGACTTTTGACGGATCCAATTCTATCCCTCGGCGACTGACGATGAAGCCAAGCAACTTTCTGGCAGGAACCCCGAATGCACATTTTGCGGGTTTAATTTCAGGTTGTACTTCCGCATTCTGTCGAAGAACTTCTTCAAATATACTATATGATCTGTGGCTTTCTTGGATTTGATGATTACGTCGTCCACATAAACCTCGATCTCCTTATGTATCATGTCATGAAAGATGGTAGTCATAACCCTCATCTAGGTGGCCCCAGCATTCTTTAGGCCGAATGTCATCATCTTATAATAGTACACTCCCCACGATGTAATGAAAGCGATTTTCTCAGCGTCTTCCTCGTCCATCCAGATTTGGAAGCGGGAAATCATCCTTCGGGATGGCTTTGTTAAGACCTCGATAATCGACACAGACCCTGACCTTCCCATCCTTCTTTGGAACTGGCACGATGTTGTATAACCAAGTTGGGTATTCAACCACCCTGAGGATCTTGGCCTTGATTTGCTTAGTAACCTCCTCCTTGATTTTCAGACTCATGTCAGGCTTGAATTTCCTGAGTTTCTGCTTCACCGGTGGACACATTAGGTTTGTGGGCAACTTGTGAGCCACAATGTATGTACTTAACCCGGTCATATCTTCGTATGACCATGCAAAGATGTCTTCATACTCTTTCAAGAACTGTGTTTACTCTTCTTTTTCCGATGGCGACAAATGGATGCTGATGCGGGTTTCCTTGACAATTTCAGAATCTCCCAAGTTGATTATTTTTGTTTCGTCCAGGTAGGACTTAGGCATGTTCTCAAAGTCTTCTACTTATCTGACGATTTCCTCTGGTATGACATCTTCTTCTTCCGAATCACTATCCTTCTGTTGCGTTGTCTCATTACATGTCACAATTGTCGGTTCATCAAGACAGGAAATAGTAATGTTGTATAACTAAAAATATGAGAAAAAATGGTAATAATAAATATCGATCCGTTGAAACATAAAAGCGATTTTCAATAATTTAAACAGCATTTTTTGGAACATTGGAAATATTATTTAAAACAAAATGCCAAAAGAGAAATCATTTTTTTTCTTTGAAAACAAAATAAACGATGTTGTTCAGCCTTGCTACCCCGGGACTCGTCAGGCCCTAGATGATCTGACTGTCTAGTTTTTGAGGAATGATCCTTTCTCCACAGCTCGGATGGTAGGGACTTCCTCCTTCTCCTCCTCCTTAATAATTACACAACAGTCCATGTCATCATCCTCCAGGAACAGGTTCCTTAAGGCCGCCAGTGCTTCCTCCTTCTCTGATCTCCATATGACGTTGGTATGCTGGAAAGTGTGACTCAAATGCGGTATAGGCTGCTCCAATGGATAATACGGACCACACCATGGTGGCGACCAATTTCTATACTTTTTCCAAGTGTATCGGTATCCTAGGCCAAAAGTAGTGCCATGACGCTTCGGCTATATTAGCTTGGAAATGCCCTGAAGATTTTTGCCAAGACCTTTTCCAGGCTCATACCCTCTCCAGTTCATCATGCTTGCTATCTTGCTATCCCACCACTTATATTTGTCGATTGCATTGACCCGCTCGATGTGATGATAAGTCTCTCCACCTAGCTTTCTTCTATTTTCAACCATCGGGATGGTCTGGCAGGTTTCCATGGATAATCACTTCTTGATTATTCCACTCAAACTTCACTGCCTGATGCAAAGAGTATGCCACAGCCCCAGCGACGTGTATCCATGGTCTTCCCAATAATAGATTGTAGGATGCAGATATGTCCAACACCTGAAACTCGACATCAAACCATGTAGGCCCCATCTGCACACATAGATTAATTTCCCCGATGGTAGCCCTACAAGACCCGTCGAACACCTTCACATTCATGGTCCCTTCTCGTATCTTGTATAGGCCTTTGCCCAACCTCTTCAGTGTTGCCAATGGGCAAATATTGAGACTGGATCCTCCATTAATCAGAACCTTAGCAATAAAATTGTCTTCGTATTGCATTGTGATATGCAGTGCCGTGTTGTGATTCAAACCCTCAGGTGGCAACTCGTCCTCGTGGAAAGTGATTTTGTGACTCTCCAACACCTGCCACACCATATTAGCCATTTCTCCGCCGGTGATTATTTTAGGTACATACGCTTCACTCAACACCTTTAAGAGAGCATTCCTGTGTACTTCTGAATTCTGCAGTAGCGACAATATAGATATCTGAGCAGGAGTCTTGTTCAGATGATCAATGACCAAATACTCCCTCGCTTTTACTTTCTTCCAGAGGTCATCTAGGCCTGTTTCAATAACGAGCGGTCTGCTAGAGCCTTGCTTGCTGGATTCTCCCAAATGCTCTGGTGTATAGACTCTTCCGGTCCTAGTCATCCCTTGCGCAACACCGGATTCTCCCATTCTAGTCTTCCCTTTTCTACTAGCTTCAGCCACATAATCTCATGGCACAACCTTGGTGTCGAAAGGCGATGTGGTTGATACTGTCACTGTAAATGGTGTGGCTACTTCCACCTCAAATGGAACAGGTGCAGCTTCATGTGGTGCTACCTCAACTTCAAATGGGACTGTGATGTTACCTCGACCTCCACTGGCGGTTGTATCTGCACTTTGATGGGTTTGAGTATGACTATGGGTTTCTTGGGATCGTCGCGTTCTCTGATCAGTCCAATTGATCCCTCTGGATCCCATTCATCATTTGTTTCTATCACGTTGATACCTTCGCCCCTATGATCTGGGAGGGGGTTGTTATGGACATTAGGAGCAGATTCCTTTGCTTGGATGACCTTGTTGTCAATCAAGGTCTGGATCTTATGCTTCAGTGTTCAGCATTCGTCAATGGTGTGCCCTTTCATGCTAGAATGATATGCACAAGTCTTATTTTGGTTGACCCATTGGGATGAGTTCTCCATGGCCACAACAGGGATGGGAGTGACGTAAATAAGCCTACTCGAACTAGCTTCTCAAGAAGCAGGGGAACCTTCGGCATGAAAGCGAAAAGAAGAGAGTGATCAAGAAATGCAAAGAAAAGTTCCACTTCTTCTAAGATAGAATAAGAATAAGCAGAATTTCTTAAGTAAGGTAGTGGCTTCTTTTTTTCGGTATACCGCTCTGCGAGTAGAGAGAATGAACATAAATCTTTGGTCGATGGGTTCAACAATGGCAGTGTATTATTTGGGTGGTCTGTGGTCAAAATTAGGTCGCGGTCTTGGGTAGTTTTGACGAGTTGGAGGTGACTGAAAATGAGATGGTTGGGAATTGTAGGTGTGATAAGTAGTGGCTGGTTGGGAATATCTGGGATATAAGGGTTCATATGTAGGTGGGGGTGACAGTTGATATACGGGTGGAGGTGATGGTTGATAGGTGGGTGGAGGTGCTTGGTACGTAAATGGGGAGGTTTCATATACAAGTGGAGTTTTGGGTCCTTGTACGACCATTACTGCTCCCACGTCCTTCTTCTTAGATATACCTCCTTACTGCAATGCTTTGTTGGTGGCCTGCAATGCCTCAACATTTGTCACCATCTCTCTTTTGATGCCTTCTTCGATCCTTTCATCAATTTTGATGATATCAGAGAACTTATGGTTTTCAATAACCACAAACCTTTCATAGTACTACGGATCCTATGCTCTAACGAAGAACTTGTTCATCTATTCCTCGTCCAATGTCAGCCTGACTTTGGCCGCTTCTGACCTCCAATGAGTAGCATACTCGCGAAAAGTCTCAGTAGTCTTTTTCTTGAGGTTCTGAATGTAGAGGACATCTGGTGCATTCTCTGTGTTGAACCTGGATCTGTCAAATAAAATCAGACGCCATACTCACCCAATTGGACCATTTCTTAGGGTGGATCTTTTCATCCTTTCCGACCCCAATAAGCTTGTCACAATAGGTTCTTAGATGAACTCTGAGATCACCTGTACCGTCAAACATCTCAAACTTGGGAGGTTTGTAACCCTCCGGCAGTTCTACATCCGGCTGTATGTATAGGTTTTCATAGTTCAGACCTTCTATCCCTTTGACTCCTTCTACGCCTTGAACTCGATTGGTCAACTTCTTGAGTTCCTCATCCAGGTTCTTAATGAGCATGTCCTTCTCAACAGATTCAGATGCATAGAAGATGGGTTGAGTGGAGTGAGGTAGGGTCTCCACATATATAAGGTTGTTTTGGTGACCTGGAGTTTGAGTATAATGGTGATCATTGGTGGAATTTTGGGGTTTAGGAATGACTGGTGGAGTATTTTATGGAGTGTGGTAGGTGTTTTGCTGGTACTGTGGTGGGATAGTTTGATTTTGTGGTGGGGTTGTATAATGGTGAGGTGCAAGAGGATTCTGTGGGCGCTTGTTGGGTGTGTTTTGAGGTGGTACGGGGTTCTGAGTGTTTGGATGACTGATGTTTGGGACGCTGAGTAAGAAGGATATGTTTGCTACATTCCGGACATGGTCGAGCTCACCCTGGAGCTCTAGTATTTTTTGTTCAAGCCTTGAAACCGCATCATTTGGGGCCTGAGTACCCCGACCATCAGAAGCTTCTGCATGTTCAACCTGTGTAGTGTTTTCTTTTCTGGTGTTGTTCAAATCTTTCATCTTTGCTTTTCCTTTCCATTTTGGTGGACTAGGAGGAGGAGAAGGTGGAGGGCCCCTGGATCTTGTGTGATAAGATGATGATGCAAGTATGCACGAACCAATCTTTGGGGAATGGGAATAATCAAAAAGAAAGAAAGAAAAAACAAAGGTAGCCAAGTCAGTAAGGATTCTGAAAAGAGTATTTGTAGTATTTAAACTCATATTGCAGAAATGTAAATTTGCGTCCTAATTTGGAAGCCTTGTTGTGCCCGAGGTAGGCCTAGCGACAAGTTGATTTGGAGAATTTAGATGCCAGTAAATGCCTTATTTCATTAATATAAAAATAGACGAATCCTAAAACGATACTAAGATAATAAAGATAAGTTACTATTGGCACTTGGCTTATTACATTTAAGAAAGCAAATAAATATAGCCTACTTGGTCCCAGAAGGACCTTCCCCGAACTCGATCTTTCTAACTCCATCAACCACGTTCCCCAGCTCGCGCAAACTCAGCAACAGGTAGGCTCTAGCCAACTGTCCTCCTTCGCTTCCTTCAGCATTCTGGCAGTCATCGATCCTTTTTAATATTTACCCTCCAGCTCCACCAAACCTTGCTCCAGATATTCTAGCCTTATGTTGTAGGTGATAGCCATTTCCTTCCATTCCTTGATCAGCCTCATATTTGTCTCGTGTATCTCCCGATGTTCAGTCTCTGAGTCATGAACCCTCTTGCGCAGTCAGTTGTATTTGACTTGAGCCTCGGCATCTTTGTCTATGATCCTGTTTCCCCGACCGGTTCCTAGCTTCACTATCCCATCTAGGTTGTCTTATAACCATGCTGGGTAAAAAGGTGCACACCTAGCGTGATACATGTCTGGATCAATGGTGTTCTTCTCCACAATGATCTTGCAGTGCCATATATGCTGAGCTTGGCATCTGTAAGGGATGTCGTCGTCTTGAAAGTCTACTCTGAAATGGCTCATCTTTGCAACTCGCGGTAAGGCCAGCTTCCTGCCCTCTTGCCTCATAACCCGGATGGGAACATAAGGGTGTATCCCTCTTAACACAATCAACACTAAGTGAGGAGCGTCTCTGGACCTAATGATGAACTCGTCAGTTGGGAACCATTCAAACATCCACTGTACTTGCTCCTCGGTCAGATTGTCGAATAACTCTACCCATTCTTTGACACTTTCCGGTGGGGCAAACCTGTCCGAAATGTAAGTCATCCGCTTAGGGTGATGGAAGGAAATATGATCGTTCCAAGCCCTTCGCGGAAATTCTTGACGATCTGACCCTTTTGAAGATGCTCCAATAACCACATCTGTAGTAGTAAAGTGCAACCCTCGAAATGCTTGAACCCTTTCTGACAGCGGTCCAGAGCCCGGTAGATGTCGGCTATGATCATATGGACTATAGTGTATGTATGTCCCTTAATTCCCTCCATTAAGGTCTTGGCGACCATTGTCAGTCTAGTGTGAATTCTTTCTCTTTTCATTGGGAACAATATCAGACCCAAGAAACATACAATGAACAAGAACATTCTGCGGTGGATGTGACCCAGAGAAGTATTAGAAAACTCATCATGGAATGTACGATAAGACTTGCTATGACCGTACCTATCGTACAGATATTCGAATGGTATATAGGACTTTTTCAGGCATTCCAAATCGGCATTCTTCTTTAATCCCATCATTTTTAGAAACCCTTTACCAGTGCGGTTCTCTGGTACCAATAGCCCAGGGCTGTCCCAAGGCAATCCGGAAAATACCCCGATTTCTTCCAGGAGTGGTGTCATTTCTATATGTCCAAAACAGAACACGACTCTCACATTGTCCCAGAATAGAGTTACAGCTTCGATCAACATATTGTTTGGCTGAATGTCTAGCAGGGAAGGTTAATTTCCCAAGTATTTTCTCACATGTTTCTTGTCACTTGAGGAAAGATCCTCCCACCGGTCTAGTAGCAGTGGTGGCATGTTGCTGACCATACCTAATCTGGGGACCTCGTGCCTCATTTTATGCAAAACAAAAAGGTTAGGCCTTTTTCCTCACCTGATTCGACTATTAATATACACCTGATTATCATATTTGTGATGACCCAAACGGTCATCCCATGTTAACCTAGCTAAATCTGCATTCTGAGGCTCTGAAAGCCTCCGTTAATTCTACCTTGATATGCGTGCGCAGCCCTGGCGTGTAGCCAGTAAGCTTCTATGTAAAAACTTGATGAAAAACTAAAATTCTAATAATTAATTGATTAAAGTTGACTATGGTCAACATTTCTAGTAAAAGAAGCCAGACCCGTGATTTGATTGTCCCAGAGGGTCCGTAGGAAAATATGGGACTTGGGCGTATGCCCGGAATCAAATTCCGAGGTCCCAAGACCGAGAAATAAATTTTTAAAGAAAATTGTTTTCTGAAAAATATAAAGGTTTTTGAAAAGGATAATTAATGCGAAGACGGGGTTACCGGGCCCGTATCATGGTTCCGGAGCCTGGAACAAGTTAAATATGATTATTATGTGTTGCCTGTAAAGTTTGGTATCATTCTGGGTAGTGTAGGTCGGTTCAGTGCCTTGAAACCGAATTCTAAAACTCTAAGTTCAAAGTTTGATTTAATTTGGGTTTGGGGTTGAATCCGTAGTTCCGATGTTATTTTTAACGTTCCGAGAACTCAAGCGAGTCTGTATCACGTATACAGACTTGTCAGTGCTTTTGGACGGGGTCCCGTGGGGCTCGGGTGAGTTTCGGACCTCTCGAAGCTAAATTCAAAACACCAAAATTTTCTGTATCTGGTTCCTTCTTCACATTCGCGGGAGGGTGGCCGTGTTCGCGGTCACCAACCGCGTTCAC
Organism: Nicotiana undulata; assembly: GCA_005239495.1. Taxonomy (NCBI): domain Eukaryota; kingdom Viridiplantae; phylum Streptophyta; class Magnoliopsida; order Solanales; family Solanaceae; genus Nicotiana; species Nicotiana undulata. Next base: position 26,596 of record ML257663.1, read on the forward strand.
GATGGGATAGGCCTCCTGGCCTTCGTGTCCCTCCCTCCGTCGCGTTCGCATAGGGTCCAGCCTATTGGGCCGGTCCAGTAGCTGTTTGCCTTCGCGTTCGCACCCGTCCAGCCGCGTTCGCGGCCCCTCCCTTGCGTTCGCGTAGAAGCCCAATGTGGGCCTGGTCAAATTAAGCCTTCGCGAACGCACTGCCCAGGGTGCGTTCACATAGAGTAACACATGGACAGTGTATTTTCTTAAAAAATGGGACTTAAGAACATTTTCTCAATTTTTCTTCACTTGGGTCGATTTTGGGAGCTCTTCAAGAGGGATTTTCACCTAGCAACTGAGAGGTAAGTAACTTTTATTGCCATTTAAGTTAAATACATGAACTTTTAGGTGGATTGACACCCTAATTAAGGGAAAATCATGGGTTAGAGCCAAGATCTAGGGTTGATGGATCTTTAGGAATTTCACTACTTGTCTACCATGAAATCATACAAAGATTATATATTAATGATCCTTAGGTTGTGGGTGAATGAATTCTTCAAAAATTTCCGGAATCCGAGCATGTGGGCCCGGGGGTGTATTTTGGGATTTTTTCAAGAATGATGAATTAGCCTAATTAGTAGTAGAATTCCATACTTTTGAGCGTATATTGATGCATTTAAATAATATTTGGCTAGTTTTGAGTCCTTGGGCGACGAGTTTGGAGTGTCGGGCACTTTCTTGATCCGAGGGGTAGGCTCTACGCGAGGTGAGTCTTCTTTCCAACCTTGTAAGAGGGAATTGTCCCCATAGGTGATTGTGATTGATTGAATGATCTTATTTGCGGGGGCTACATACGCACCAAGTGACGAGAGTCCGTACGTAGAAACTATCATGCCATGTCGGGTAGCTTTAGGACTCACAAGTGTGCTTGTACGTGTCTTTCCTGTATCTTTGCATATACATTCGGTCTGGTTGATATTCCTTAAGTTGGTGTGGAAATGTTAGAAAGTATCCTATAAACTAAATGTAAATCCTATGTTTCAATTTTGTACCCGGAATTTCTCTTAAGGTTTCTCCTGATAATTATGTGTATGTTACGAGCACCCGAGTCACATGTATGATTCGTGAGCGGGGTAGCCTTATATTATGTTAACCGCTTCACATGATCGATTTGTGAGCAGAGTAATAGATGCATCTATGGTTCGGGCCGTCGACCCTCGGCAGTGCACATTTAATATATTGCGACGCTTCGGCCGTACGCATCGGCATGTTACATGCTATTTATTTGTCTGAGAGCTTTTATCAAAGTTATCCTTATTCAAATTGCTTAGCCTGGAAGGAAACTTGAGAATTTTATTTGCTATTGTTGTCGGGTATTGAAAGGGAGATTTTACTTACATACTTGACTGTTCTACGTCTACCTTCTTTCCATATTTATTGTTCCTGTTTAATATTATTGCAACATCTTTTTACTGTTGACCGAGTGAGTAATACGTCTACTTCTCGTCACTACTTCTTCGAGTTTAGACGGGATACTCACTGGGTACATATTTAAATATATGTACTCATGCTACTCTTCTGTATTTAATTGTACAGGTTCTGAGGCGGCTGCATCCGGTCACTATTCCGGTGGTCATCGTTGAGAGTTTCCCATTTAGCTGATTACACGGTGAGCTACTTTCCTTGGCTATCTCGGCAGCGCTGTGGAGTCCCCTGCTCACATTTTTAGATGTTATTGTCGATCACCCTTCAGACAGTATTGTATTTACCAGTAGTATTTGGTTATCCTCTCAGTCGCCTGTTGACTTGTGACACTAGGTTCTGGCACACTTTCTAGTTTTGCCTGATATTTTGCGGAGTTGTATGTGCTGGTAATACCTTTGAATTACATAATCCCACGTGCTTACATTTAAATGTTGTTTTAATGAATTTCTTACCTTAAAAAACCGAAATAGATTTTTATCACTTAAACATGTAAAGTAACCTCACTAGTAGATAGGTGTTGGCTTGCTTGACCCCGGTGTTGGGCGCCATCACGACCGTAGCGGAATTTGGGTCGTGACAATATGGTATCAGAGCCCTAGGTTCACGTAGGTCTCACAATTCACAGGCAAACCTAGTAGAGTCTTGCGGATCGATACAGATACGTATGTATTTATCTTCGAGAGGCTATAGGGTTTTAAGAAACCTTTCCTTATTTCTATTATATCGTGCAGTCGATGGTTACTAAGTCTCACTCTTCTATTCTCTCACAGATGGTGAGGACTTGTGCAACTGATATCCCTGCCCCTGGAGGTACCGCTACCCCCGCCGTTCGAGGCGGAGGTCGGGGGAGGGTACCATCCCGACATGGGGGACGAGGGCGTCCTAAAGTTTCTCCACTAGCACCCCCAGAGGATCCAGTCATTGAGCTGCAGGACGAGGTGCCCCCACCAGATCCTGCCCCAGCAGATTTTATGACCGCCCCAAGCTTTCAGGAGGTCATGGGCTGTATGATGCGGTTCATGGATACTATGACTCAGGCTGGGTTGTTTCCAGCGGATCCTTCCACTTCTCAGGCAGGAGGGGGAGTTCAGACCCTGACTGCTCATGCCGCAGGTCATGCAGCGGCGGTATATCAGACTCCAGACACTTTACCAGTGGGTGGGGCACAACCAGCAGCCCCTGAGCTTAGACCAGCTGCGGACGGCGATCCGCAGAAGCTACTTGATAGATGGACGCGATTGCACCCTCCGACCTTTGGAGGTGAGAAGGGTGAGGATGCTCAGGACTTCATTGACAGGTGCAGGGACAGACTACACAACATGAGGATTCTGGAGTCCCATGGGGTTGATTTCACCACTTTCCAGCTTGAGGGTAGAGCACGCAGATGGTTGCAGTCTTACATACTTGGTAGGCCAGCAGGTTAACCTCCTATCACTTGGGAGCAGTTCATTCAGCTATTCTTGGACAGGTATATTCCACCCTCTGAGAGGGAAGAGCTACGTTATCAGTTTGAGCAGCTGGAGCAGGGCCAGATGTCTGTGACTGAGAGGCCAGATTTTCAGAGTTGTCCTGCCATGCCCTCATGATTCTTCCTACGGATGCGGGGAGGGTGCAGAGGTTCGTAGCAGGGTTACATTCTGGTATTACGGCCAACATGGCCCGAGAGGTGGAGATGGGTACTCCTTATCAGCTAGTGGTTAAGATAGCTCGCCGGATTGAGGGTTATCGGTCTAGGGGCAGGGAGCAGAGTCTGCAGGACAAGAGAGCTAGATTTTCTGGAGATTTCAGAGGTACCCCAGCTAGGGGTGGAGGTCAGTTTGGCAGAGGTCAGCCCAGCAGGCCTCCATATTCAGCTCCACCACCACCTCCTCGTGGTGCTCCAACGAGACCATACTTCAGTGCCATGCTGGAGAGGTTTTACCGCCCTCCAGCCATTCAGGGTTCTTCAGGCGGGTATTCAGGTCATCAGGGTCCTCCTAGCCCCTATTTCAGTGCTATGCCAGAGGCTTCTCACCGTTCCCCAATTATTCAGGGTCCTCCTTCTTCAGGCCAACAAAGTATGCCTCCAGTGAGATGCTTCGAGTGTGGGGATTCAGGCCATATGAGGAGGGCTTGCCCCAGACTTCAGGGTAAGGTCGTCCAGCAGAGTTATCAGCCCACATACTCAGCACAGGCGCCCCGTCTACCTAGAGGTGGAGGGCAGGTTGGTAGAGGTCGTCCTAGAGGTGGAGGCCAAGCAGCAGGAGCTCAGCCAACTCCTATTCAGTCCCGTGGGGGGTCAGTCTTCAGGTACTCCAGCCAGATTTTATGCTATACCGGCCCGAGCAGATGAAGTGGCCTTAGATGCCGTGATCACAGGTATTATTTCAGTGTGTGGTAGATAGGCATCAGTACTATTTGATCCAGGATCTACCTACTCATATGTGTCAGCCTTATTTGCTTGCTTTCTGGGTGTTCCTCGTGAGTCTTTGGCTTCTCCTATATATGTATCCACCCCCGTGGATGATTTTGTAGTGGTAGACCGGATCTATCGGTCTTGTGTGATCGCCTTTTGTGGGTTCGAGACTAGAGCGGACCTTCTATTGCTCGACATGGTTGATTTTGAGATTATCCTAAGCATGGATTAGCTATCTCCTCATCATGCCATCTTGGATTTCCATGCCAAGACGGTTACTTTGGCCATGCCTGAGGTGCCCAGGATGGAGTGGAGAGGTTCCTCAGTCAGCGCAACCAGCAGAGTTATTTTCTTCCTAAAGGCTCGACATATGGTCGAGAAGGACTGTTTGACGTACCTTGCTTATGTGCGGGACACCACCGTCGAGTCTCCGATAATTGATTTAGTGCCCGTGGTTTGAGAGTTTGCAGACGTATTCCCTTCAGATCTTGCAGGCATGCCTCCGGATCGTGATATTGATTTTTGCATTGACTTGGCTCCAGATACTCAGCCTATTTCCATTCCCCCGTATCGTATGGATCCTAAGGAATTGAAGGAGTTGAAGGAGCAGCTCGAGGAGTTGTTGGCTAAGGGGTTTATCAGGCCGAGTGTATCGCCGTGGGGTGCTCAAGTTCTGTTCGTGAAGAAAAAAGATGGGTCTATGCGGATGTGCATTGATTACCGCCAGTTGAACAAAGTCACCATCAAGAACAAGTATCCACTGCCGCGCATTGATGATTTGTTCGACCAGTTGCAGGGTGCCAGGGTGTTTTCTAAGATTGATTTGAAATCGGGGTACCGCCAGTTGAAGATTCGGGCTTTTAATGTCCCGAAGACAGCTTTTCGTACGAGATATGGCCACTACGAGTTCTTGGTGATGTCTTTCGGCTTGACGAATGCCCCAGCAGCATTTATGGACTTGATGAACAGGGTGTTCAGGTCGTACATTGATTCATTTGTCATCGTCTTCATTGATGACATTCTGATATATTCACGTAGCCTACGAGAGCACGAGCAGCATTTGAGAGTTGTGCTCCAGACTTTGCGGGAACATAAGCTATATGCTAAGTTCTCCAAGTGTGAGTTTTGGTTGGATTCCGTGGCATTGTTGGGACATGTTGTATCTGGAGAGGTATTAAGGTTGATCCTAAGAAGATTGAGGCAGTTTAGAGTTGGCTACGTCCTACTTCAGCGATAGAGATCAGGAGTTTCTTGGGTCTAGCAGGCTACTACCGGCGATTTGTGGAGGGCTTTTCATCCATTGCAGCCCCATTGACTAGATTGACTCAGAAGAATGCTCCGTTTCGATGGTCTGACGAGTGTGAGGCGAGCTTTCAGAAGCTCAAAACTGCATTAACTTCGGCACCAGTTCTGGTATTGCCTTCCGGTTCGGGGATGTATACAGTATATTGCGACGCTTCACGCGTCGGCTTGGGGTGTGTACTGATGCAGGAAGGGAGAGGTATTGCTTATGCTTCGCGCCAGCTGAAGGTTCATGAGAAGAATTACCCTGTGCACGATCTGGAGCTGGCGGCGATTGTTCATGCTCTTAAGATTTGGAGGCATTACTTATATGGGGTGTCTTGTGAGGTGTATACAGACCACCGCAGCCTGCAGCACTTGTTGAAGAAGAGGGATCTTAATTTGAGGCAGCGCAGGTGGCTTGAGTTACTAAAGGATTATGACATCACCATTCTCTATCATCCAGGCAAGGCGAATGTAGTAGCAGATGCTTTGAGTAGGAAGGCGGAGAGTATGGGTAGCTTGGCCTATATTGCAGTAGAGGAAAGACCACTAGCCTTGGACATTCAGTCCTTGGCCAATCGATTGGTGAGATTAGATCTTTCAGAGCCTCGTCGAGTTCTAGCTTATGTGGGTGCTCAGTCTTTATTATTGGGGGAGATTAAGGCTCGACAGTATGATGACCCGTGTTTGGCAGAACTACGGGAGACAGTGGTTCAGGGTGGTACCAATGAGGTTACTATTGGCGAGGATGGTGTTCTGAGACTTTAGGATCATTTGTGCGTTCCAAATATTGATGGCCTGAGGCAGAGGATTCTTGAGGAGGCACACAGTTCGCGGTATTCTGTTCATCTTGGTGCTACAAAGATGTATCGTGATTTGAAGCAACATTTTTGGTGGAGACGGATGAAGAGGGACATTGTGGAGTATGTGGCTAGGTGTCTTAATTGCCAGCAGGTTAAATATGAGCACCAGAGGCCGGGGGGCCTACTTCAGTAGATGCCCATTCTTGAGTAGAAGTGGGAGCGCATTACTATGGACTTCGTGGTTGGGTTGCCTCGGACATTGCGGAAGGTTGACGCGGTTTGGATTATGGTGGATAGGTTGACCAAATCGGCGCACTTCATTCCGTTGGCTACTACTTATTCATCGGAGAGGCTAGCCTAGATCTATATTCGGGAGATAGTTCGGTTGCACGGTGTACCGGTGTCCATTATATCAGACCGAGGTCCCCAGTTCACCTCGCACTTCTGGAGAGCACTGCACCGAGAGATGGACACTCAGATAGATCTCAACACAGCTTTTCACCCTCAGACCGATGGTCAGTCGGAGCGCACTGTTCAGATATTGGAGGACATGCTTAAAGCATGTGTGATTGACTTTGGAGGTCAATGGGATCAGTTCTTGCCTTTGGCCGAGTTTGCTTATAATAACAGTTACCAGGCTAGCATTGAGATGGCTCCATTCGAGGCTTTATATGGTCGGCGATGTCGTTCTCCTGTCGGATGGTTTGAGCCTGGCGAGGCTAAGTTGTATGGCAGGGACTTGGTGAGAGATGCCTTAGAGAAGGTGAAGTTGATCGAGGAGAGGCTCTGCACAGCACAGTCCAGACAGAAGAGTTATGCGGATCAGAGGGCTCGTGATGTATCATTTATGGAGGGGGACAAGGTTCTGTTGAAGGTATCGCCTATGAAAGGGATTATGAGGTTTGGGAAGAAGGGCAAGCTGAGTCCGAGGTTTATAGGTCCTTTCGAGGTGTTGCACCGAGTAGGAGAGGTTGCTTATGAGCTTGCCTTGCCTCCCCACCTATCTGGACTTCATCCGGTCTTCCATGTGTCTATGCTCCAGAGGTATCACCCCGACTTCTCTCACGTAGTAAATTTCAGCACTATTCAGTTAGATGAGAGATTGGGCTACGAGGAGGAGCCAATTGCTATTAGTGATAGACAGGACCGCCAGTTGAGGTCTAAGAGAATTTTTGCTGTAAAGGTCCAGTGGCGGGGCCAGCCGGTCGAGGAGGCGACTTGGGAGTCCAAGGAGGAGATGCAGAGCAGATATCCATACTTATTCAACACTCCAGGTACACTTCTATGTCAGTTCGAGGACGAACGTTTGTTTAAGAGGTGGAGATTGTGATGACCCAAACGGTCATCCCGTGTTAACCTAGATAAATCTGCGTTTCGAGGCTCTAAAAGCCTCCGTTATTCCACCTCGATATGCGTGCGCAGCCCGGGCGTGTAGCCGGGAAGCTTCTATGTAAAAACTTGATGAAAAACTAGAATTCTAATAATTAATTGATTAAAGTTGACTTTGGTCAACATTTTTGGTAAACGGGCTCGGACCCGTAATTTGATGGTCCCGGAGGGTCCATAGGAAAATATGGGACTTGGGCGTATGCCCGGAATCAAATTCCGAGGTCCCAAGACCGAGAAATGAATTTTTAAAGAAAATTATTTTCTGAAAAATATAAAGGTTTTGGAAAAGGATAATTAATGCGAAGACGGGGTTACCGGGCCCGTATCATGGTTTCGGAGCCCAGAACAAGTTAAATATGATTATTATGTGTTTCCTGTAAAGTTTGGTATTAATCCGGGTAGTGTAGGTCGGTTCGGTGCCTTGAAACCGAATTCTAAAACTGTAAGTTCAAAGTTTGATTCAATTTGGGTTTGGGGTTGAATCCGTAGTTCCTTTGTTATTTTTCACGTTCCGCGAATTCAAACGAGTCCGTATCACATATACAGACTTGTCAGTGCTTTTGGACGGGGTCCTAGGGGGCTCGGGTGAGTTTCGGACCTCCCGGAGCTAAATTCAAAACACCAGAATTTTTTATATCTTGTTTCCTTCTTCGCGTTCGCGAAGAAGGAATTGGGCAGGGGCTACGGATTCTCTACGCGTTCGCGTTCCCCAACTGCGTTCGCAATGGGTTGGGCCTCCTGGCCTTCGCGTTCTCCCTCCCTCCATCGCGTTCGCATAGGGTCTAGCCTATTGGGCCGGTCCAGGTGTCGTTTGCCTTCGCGTTCACACCCGTCCAACCGCGTTCGCGAAGGTCTAGCCCAGCTAGCCTCCTCATTCGCGGCCCCTCCCTCGCGTTCGCGTAGAAGCCCAATGTGGGCCTGGTCAAATTAAGCCTTCATACCTGGGCAGTTTATTTTCTTAAAAATGGGACTTAGACTCATTTTCTCCATTTTTCTTTACTTGGGTAGATTTTGGGAGCTCTTCAAGAGAGATTTTCACCTAGAAACTGAGAGGTAAGTAACTTTTATTGACATTTAAGTTAAATACATGAACTTTTAGGTGGATTGACACCCTAATTAAGGGAAAATCATGGGTTAGAGCCAAGACCTAGGGTTGATGGATCTTTAGGAATTTCACTACTTTTCTAGCATGAAATCATACGAAGATTATATATTAATTATCCTTAGGCTATGGGTGAATGATTTCTTAGAAAATTTTCGGAATCCGAGCATGTGGGCCCGGGGGTGTATTTTGGGATTTCTTCAAGAATGATGAATTAGCCTAATTAGTAGTAGAATTCCATACTTTTGAGCGTATATTGATGCATTTAAATAATATTTGGCTAGTTTCGAGTCCTTGGGCGACGAGTTTGGAGTGTCGGGCACTTTCTTGACCCGAGGAGTAGGCTCTACGCGAGGTGAGTCTCCTTTCCAACCTTGTAAGAGGGAATTGTCCCCATAGGTGATTGTGATTGATTGAATGATCTTATTTGCGGGGGCTACGTACGCACCAAGTGACGAGAGTCCGTACGTAGCAACTATCATGCCATGTCGGGTAGCTTTAGGACTCACAAGAATGCTTATACCTGTCTTGCATGTATATTTGCATATACCTTAGGTCTGGTTGATATCCCTGAAGTTGGTGTGGAAATGTTAGCAAGTATCCTGTAAACTAAATGTAAATCCTATGTTTCAATTTTGTACCCGAAATATCTCTTAAGGTTTCTCCTAATAATTATGTGTATGTTACGAGCACCCGAGTCACAAGTATGATTCGTGAGCGTGGTAGCCTTATATTATGTTAACCGCGTCACATGATCGATTCGTGAGCGGAGTAATAAATGCATCTATGGTTCGGGCCGTCGACCCTCGGCAGTGCACATTTAATATATTGCGACGCTTCGGCCGTACGCTTCGGCATATTACATGCTATTTATTTGTCTGAGAGCTTTTATCATAAGTTATCCTTATTCAAATTGCTTAGCCTGGAAGGAAACTTGAGAATTTTATTTGCTATTGTTGTCGAGTATTGAAAGGGAGATTTTACTTGCATACTTGATTGTTCTACGTCTACCTGCTTTCCATATTTATTGTTCCTGTTTAATATTATTGCAACATATTATTACTGTTGACCGAGTGAGTAATACGTCTACTTCTCGTCACTACTTCTTCGAGTTTAGACGGGATACTCACTGGGTACATATTTAAATATATGTACTCATGCTACTCTTCTGTACTTAATTGTACAGGTTCTGAGGCGGCTGCATCCGGTCACTATTCCGGTGGTCATCGTTGAGAGTTTCCCATTTAGCTGANCTTCTGTATTTAATTGTACAGGTTCTGAGGCAGCTGCATCCGGTCACTATTCCGGTGGTTATCGTTGAGAGTTTCCCATTAAGCTGATTACACGGTGAGCTGCTTTCCTTGGCAATCTCGGCAGCGCTGTGGAGTCCCCTGCTCACATTTTTAGATGTTATTGTCGATCACCCTTCAGACAGTATTGTATTTACCAATAATATTTGGTTATCCTCTCAGTCGCCTGTTGACTTGTGACACTAGGTTCTGGCACACTTTCTAGTTTTGCCTGATATTTTGCGGAGTTGTATGTGCTGGTAATACCTTTGAATTACATAATCCTACGTGCTTACGTTTAAATGTTGTTTTAGTGAATTTCTTACCTTAAAAACCCGAAAGAGATTTTTATCACTTAAACATGTAAAGTAACCTCACTAGTAGATAGGTGTTGGCTTGCCTGACCCCGGTGTTGGGCGCCATCACGACCGTAGCGGAATTTGGGTCGTGACAATATTGGCATTTAGTTCTCCAAAATTAATGGACAAAACGTGGTTGTGTTCGTTGGGATTATGGAAACCCCGATGGACTTTGGACAAGGCTTGTCTTAAAGGGTTATTATGTGGATAACATATTAACCCGGCTAGGTTTGACCATGATGCATGCACAATTATAACAAGACTAAGGTTACTATGATGGTATAGACTGGTACCCTCAAGAGGATAACCTGAGGGGGAAAGGCACAGAATCGTCGATTGCACTGCTGATCGACTAGTTTTACCGCAAATAAGCCATTCCGAATTTAAGGGTGATATACTGGAAGAGCGCAACCACTCATCAAGCGTTGCTATAGGATTGTTTAGGCACGAGTGGAATATGATGTTGAGCATGATTTATGCAGCAGTAAATAGCATGTTGTCACGTATTACCCAGATTACCCAGATTAAATAAGTAAACTTCACAGAAATATCGGGTTTAACATAAAGATGGTTCGAATCACTAATAGAGATCAATTTGGGCAGAAATCCAAAAGAATATTGAGTTTTAACAGGGAAAACATTTAAGTTTAAAAAAATGGAGTAAACTAGTACGACTGGTATCACATAAATAGAGAAATATCGAAACAAAGCTGAAGAAATCAGTATATCACACAGAATCGACTAGGGTTTGAACATTCATGCGAAAATTAGTCAAGATGATGAATGAACAATTAATTAAACACATAGATGTTAGAAAAATCTTTGAAAAATAGTTTCGAATGAACCCTAGTTTAGGAAGAGTGATTAAGAATCGAAATGGTAAAAAACACGAGATTTTTAAAGGAAACACTTAATAGTACTCGAATCACCCCAGATCTAAAGAAGAATCGACAGTATCGAACTAGGGCTTTCAGAAAAATAGCAGAGGTGAAGAGAATAGGTCAAGGACCCATGGATTCATAACAAAAACAAGGAGAACTCCTTACAAAAGAAAATTGCTTGAGACGGCCGGTAAACAAAGTTCAAACCAGAACCAGTTGGATTTCCTTGAAATCCTCTAAGGACTCATGAAATCGAAGACGAGAGGTCGACTTGACACTTACTAGGGTCCAAACAATATAATTAAGCAGAATATAATAAAGGTAACAAGTATGCGAGGATAATAAGGCAGTAAATATCGAACTGTAACCGCAATTCAATTTAAGTGGTGAAACAATAATAAGAAAGTTATCAATTCATTTCCCCCCAGATTTCTATCAACCCAATAATCATAAAGACGTCAAGCAAATTAGCATACACATAGAAAAATAAGGACAACTGGCCTAATCCATCATAATAACAATATTTGTGCACTGCCGAAGGGTCGAACGACACGAATCGTAGATGCATCTACCAACCTACCGTGGCGTACGACTCGCTCCCATAAGAGTGGGGGAAAACAACACTCCGCTCACAGAATATAATTTGCGAAGCGGTCACATGCACACACAACATCTTTCTTTAAATCCCTTTTAAATGAATAATACCCTTTAAAATATCAAGTTCCATTATCTTTCTTGAAACAAAGTTACGTACAATGGAGTCATAAAGCATATAATTCGACTTAAGGAAATTCACAGGCATGGTGTGAGCCTAACTACCCGGACATAACAATGATAGTCACTACGCACGGACTCTCGTCACCTCGTATGTACGTATTCCCCAAAACATTAGCACACAATAATTTAACTCACCTATGGGGACAATTCCCTCTTACAAGGTTAGAAAGGAGACTCACCTCGTGTCGAGCCTACTCTCCGGGTCAAGGAAGCGCCCGAAACTCCAACTCGTCTCCCAAGGACTCGAAACTAGTCAAATGTTGCATAAATAAATTACTTTATACTAGAAAGTATGAAGTTCCTATATTTAAATGATTATCTCAACCTAAATTGAAAATTCCCAAAATACACCCCGGGGCCCGCATGCTCGGATTCCGGGAATTTTTGAAGCAAACACTCACCCATAGTCTAAGGATCAACATTATGTGATTTTTGTATGTTTTCATAACCAATTCCATGGTAATTCCCTCATTTTCATAAAAACATATATTTTTGCCCTAACTCATGATTTCTACTAATTAGGATGTTAATTCACCTAGGAATTCAAATATTAAACCAACATTAGGGTGGGATTTACATACCTTTAAGTTGCTAGGTCGTTGGTCTCTTTTGCATGCTCAAAATCGCCCCAAGGAAGAAGAGGGATGCTCAAACATTGAGGATTCCCGTGTTTTAAAACACTTATTGCCTAAAGGGATTCCGCACCTGCGGAAATGGGCAAGGGGGGTCTGGGCTCGGACCTGCGGCTCCGCTCCTGCGAGAAATGGGCAGCCACACTTGAAGGCGCACCTGCGAGTCAACGAACGCAGAAGCAGTCTCGCACTGCGACTGGGACACCGCAGGTGCGGTCGCACCAGGTCTGGTGCACCAGCAGCTATATTTGTTGGTTTTTGGCTTTGTTTGATGCCCAAGCGGCATCTTGGCCCACCCGAGCCCCCTTCCAAATATACCAACAAGTCCCAAATCATAATATGGATTTGATCGAGCCTTCGAAACACCCAAAATAACGCTAGAACTCAAAATCACATCTCAAAACCCCTAGAATCAAACTTAAGAACTTTAAGTTCTTGAATTCACTTTCAATGCGCCGAACCTATATATACTACTCGGAATGACACGAAATTTTGCAAGCAAGTCATCAAAGACATAACAGAACTATTCCCAGTCTCGAAATTCCGTTCGGACCTCAATAACACGAAAACACATTCCAAACCTAATATGGCGCTGAAACGCTCCCGGGTCATCCAAAACTCGTTCCGGACATACGCCTAAGTCCGAAATCATCATACGAAGCTACCGGAACTGCCAGAACTCGATTCCGAGGTCATTTACTCAAAACGTTGATCGAAGTCAAACTTTGCCTTAAAAGCCAACCTTAAGGAACCAATTGTTCCTATGCCATTCTAAACTCTTCCAAATACCGAACCACCTGTCCCCACAAGTCATAAATCATAAAAAGCAACTACGGGAAGTCTCATTTAGGGTAACAGGGTCCTAACACGCAAAACGACCGGTCGGGTTGTTACATTCTCCACTTCTTAAACAAACGTTCGTCCTCGAACGAGTCTAGAATCATACCTAAAGTGCTGAATAAGAGTGGATATCTGCTCCGCATGTCCTCCTCGGACTCCCAAGTCACCTCCTCGAATGGTTGGCCCCTCCACTAGACCTTTACTGTAGAAACTCTCTTGGACCTCAACTGGCGATCCTGCCTGTCTATAATAGCAACTGGCTCCTCCTCGTAGACCAACCTCTCATCCAACTGAATGGTACTGAAATCAACCACATGAGAGAAGTCGGTGTGGTACCTCCGGAGCATGGATACATGAAAGATTGGATGAACTCCTGATAAACTGGGAGGTAAAGCAAGTTCATAAGCAACCTCTCCAACTCGCCTCAACACCACGAAAGGACCTATAAACCTCGGGCTAAGCTTGCCCTTCTTCCCGAACCTCATAATACCCTTCATCGATGAAACCTTCAACATAACCTTCTCTCCCTCCATAAAAGATATATCACACGCCTTTTGATCCGCGTAACTCTTCTGTGTGGACTGTGATGTGCAAAGCCTATCCTGAATCAACTTCACTTTCTCTAAAGCATCCTTCACTAGGTCGGTGCCATATAACTTAGCCTCGCCAGGCTCAAACCACCCGATAGGAGAACGACATCGCCGGCCATACAAGGCCTCAAATGGATCCATCTCAATGCTGGACTAATAACTATTATTGTAGGCAAACTCGGCCAGAGGCGAGAACTGGTCCCACTGATTTCCGAAGTCAATCACACATGCCCTGAGCATGTCCTCCAATATCTGAACTGTCTGCTCTGACTGACCATCAGTCTGGGGGTGGAATGCGGTGCTGAGATCTATATGGGTGCCCAACTCACTATGAAATGCTCTCCAGAAGTGCGAGGTGAACTGAGGACCTCTATATGATATAATGGACACTAGCACACTGTGCAACCGGACTATCTCCCGAATGTAGATCTGGGCCAACATCTCAGAAGTATAAGTAGTAGCTACTGGAATGAACTGTGCCGATTTGGTCAATCTGTCCACAATGACCCAAACTGCATCAACCTTCTACAAAGTCCGAGGCAACCCAACTACGAAGTTAATAGTGATGCGTTCCCATTTCCACTCAGGAATGGGCATCTGCTAAAGTAGGCCTCCTGGCCTCTGGTGCTCATACTTGACCTGCTAGCAATTAAGACATCTAGCCACATACTCCACTATGTCCTTCTTCATCCGCCTCCACCAGAAATGCTGCTTTAAATCACGATACATCTTCGTAGCACCAGGATGAACAGAATACCGTGAACTGTGAGCCTCCTCTAGAATCCTCTACCTTAGGCCATCAACATTGGGAACACACAAACGTCCCTGAAGTCTCAGAACACCATCCTCGCCCATAGTAACCCCCTTGGCACCACCCTGAACCACTGTCTCCCGTAGATCTGCCAAGCACGAATCATTAAATTGTCGGGCCTTAATCTCTCCCAGTAATGAAGACTGAGAAACCACGTGTGCAAGAACTCGACGGGGCTCGGAAAGGTCCAATCTCACCAGGCGATTAGCCAAGGACTGAATGTCCAAGGCTAGAGGTCTCACCTCTGCTGCAATATAAGCCAAACTACCCATACTCTCTGCCTTCCTGCTCAAGGCATTTGCCACCACATTTGCCTTGTCCGGATGATAAAGAATGGTGATATCATAATCCTTCAACAACTCAAGCCATCTACGCTGCCTCAAATTAAGATCCATCTGCTTGAACAAGTGCTGCAAGCTACGGTGGTCTGTATAAACCTCACAAGACATCCCATACAAATAGTGCCTCCAAATCTTGAGAGCATGAGCAATCGCCGCCAATTCCAGATCGTGCACATGGTAATTCTTCTCATGAACCTTCAACTGGCGGGCAGCATAAGCAATAACTCTCCCTTCCTGCATCAACACACATCCAAACCAACGCGTGAGGCGTCACAATATACTGTATACATCTTAGAACCGGAAGGCAATACCAGAACTGGTGTTGAGGTCAATGATGCCTTGAGCCTCTGAAAGCTCGCCTCACACTCGTCGTACCATCAGAACGGGGCATTCTTCTGATTCAATCTAGTCAGCGGGGCTACAATGGACAAAAAGCCCTCCACAAATCGTCGATAATAACCGGCTAGACCCAAGAAGCTCCCGATTTTTGTAGCTGAAGTAGGAAGTGGCCAACTTTGAACTGCCTTGATCTTCTTAGGATCAACCTTGATACCCTCTCTGGATACCACATGTCCCAAGAATGCTACGGAATCCAACCAGAACTCACACTTAGAGAACTTAGCATATAGCTTATGTTCTCGCAAAGTCTGGAGCACAACTCTCACATGTTGCTCGTGCTCTCCCAGACTACGTGAGTAAATCAGAATGTCATCAATAAAGACAATGACAAAAGAATCAATATACGGCCTGAACACCATGTTCATCAAATCCATAAATGCTGTCGGGGCATTAGTCAAGCCAAAGGACATCACCAGGAACTCATAATGGCCATATCTCGTACGAAAAGCAGTCTTCGGAACATCTGAGTCCCGAATCTTTAGCTGGTGGTACCCAAATCACAAGTTGATCTTAGAAAACACCCAAGCACCCTGCAACTGGTCAAACAAATCATCAATGCATGGCAATGGGTACTTATTCTTAATGGTGACCTTGTTCAACTGGCGGTAGTCAATACACATCCGCATAGACCCACCCTTCTTCTTCACAAATAGCACTGGAGCACCCCATGGCGATACACTCGGCCTGATAAACCCCTTTGTCAACAACTCCTCAAGCTGCTCCTTCAATTCCTTCGGAGCCATACGGTACGGGGGAATAGAGATAGGATGGGTGCCTGGAGCTAAATCAATACAGAAATCAATATCACGATCCAGAGGCATGCCTGGAAGGCCTGAAGGAAATACATCAGCAAACTCCCGAACCACTGGCACTGAATCAATCGTCGGAGACTCGGCAGTGGTGTCCCGCACATAAGCGAGATAGGCCAGACAACCCTTCTCGACCATATGTCGAGCCTTCAGGAAGGAAACAACCCGACTGGCTGCACTAACTGATGAACCCCTCCACTCCAGCCTAGGCATCTCGGGCATGGCTAGAGTAACTGTCTTGGCATGGCAATTTAGAATGGCATGGTTGTGAGATAGCCAATCCATGCCTAGAATAACCTCGAAATCAACCATGTCGAGCAATATGAGGTCTGCTCTGGTCTCGAACCCACAGAATGTAACCACACAGGACCGATAAATCCGGTCTACCCCCACAGAATCGCCCACAGGTGTGGACACATAAATAGGAGAGCCCAAGGTCTCACGAGGAACATCCAGGAAACAAACGAATAAGGCTGATGCATATGAATAAGTGTATCCTGGATCAAATAACACTGATGCCTCTCTACCACATACTGAAATAATACTTGTGATCACGGCATCTGATTTGGCTAGAATTGCATAGAATCTAGCTGGTGCACCGGACGACTGACCTCCGCCGGAATGAATAGGAGCTGACTGAACTCCCCCGGTCTGGCCTCCACCTCTAGGACGACCCCTGCCGGCCTGTCCTCCACTTGTGGGTGGTCGGACCGCTGGTGCTGAACCCATAGGCTGGTAACCCTGCTGCACAGCTTTGCCCCAGAGCCTGGGACAAACCCTCTTCATATGACCTGGATCCCCACACTCATAACAACCTCCCGACACCATAGCCTGCTGCCCTGAAGAAGAACCCCGAATAGCTGAAGGGCGATGGGAACCCTCTGGCATAGCACTAAAGTAGGGGCTGGAAGATCCCTGATAACCTGAATAACCGCCGGATGAACCCTGGATAGCTGGAGGACGGTAAGAACGCTTTGGCATGGCGCTGAAGTAAGGCCTCGCTGGAACACCACGAGAAGGTGGTGGGGGTGCTGAATATGGGGGGCCTGCTGGGCTGGCCCCTTCCAAACTGACCTCTGCCCCTAGCTGGGGCACCTCTGAAATCCCCGGAAAATCTGGCTCTCTTATCCTGCTGCCCCTGCTCTCTGCTCCTCGACCGATAACCCTCGATCCTGCGAGCAATCTCTACCATAAGCTGATAAAGAGTCCCTATCTCCAACTCTCAGGACATGTTGGCCCTAATGACTGGATGCAACACAGCTATGAACCTCCACACTCTCTCAGCATCAGTAGGAAGTATCATGAGTGCATGATGTGACAGCTCAGAAAACCGAGCCTCATAGTCTGTCACCAACATCTGACCGTGCTCTAGCTGCTCAAACTGATACCGCAACTCTTCCCTCTCAGAGGGTGGAATGTATCTGTCCAGGAACATCTGTGTAAACTGCTCCCATGTGACAGGAGGAGAACCTGACGGTCTGCCAAGAATATAAGACTACCACAATCTGTGGGCCCTTCCCTCTAACTGAAAAGTAGTGAAGTCAACTCCATGGGACTCCAATATCCTCATGTTGTGCAGTCTGTCCATGCACCTATCAATGAAGTCCTCGGCATCCTCGCCACGCTCACTTCTGAAGACAGGAGGGTGCAATCTAGTCCATCTATCCAATAACTTCTGCAGATCTCTATCCGCAGCTGGCCTGAGCTCAGGTGCTGCTGCTATAGGCTGGCCCCCACCCACAGGCAGTGTACCTAGGGTCTGATAAACTGCTGATGCATGGCTTGCGGCCTGGGCAGTAGGGGTCTAGACTCCCCCTCCCGCATGAGATGTGGCAGGATCCACTGGAAACAAACCAACCTGCGTCATAGTATCCATGAACCTCATCATACGGCCCATGACCTCCTGGAAGCCTGGCGCCGTCATAAAGTCCACTGGGGCAGGATCTGCTGGGGGCACCTCGCCCTGCTACTCTATGATAGGATCCTCTGCCAAATATGCTGGGTGTGAACCTGGAACAGCTCTGGGACGCCCTCATCCCCTACCTCGGGCCGGTGCCCTCCCCCGGCCTCTGCCATGGCCTCGGATAACGGGGGTAACGGCCCCTCCCAGGTCTGGAACATCGGATGCGCGCGTCCTAGCCATCTGTGAGAGAGTAGAAGAGTGAGATTCATTATACTATCAACTGCATGATAAAATGTGAACAAAGAGAGTTTTCCTAACACCCTATATCCTCCTGAAGATAAGTACAGACGTCTCCGTACCGATCCGCAAGACTCTAATGGGTTTGCCTGTGACTCGTGAGACCTACGTGAAACTAGAGCTCTGATACCATGTTGTCACGACCCAAAATCCTAGATGGCTCCCAACACCGTGGTCAGGCAAACCAATAATGGATTTACTAGTGAAAATTCACTTGTTTGATAAAACATTTCCACACTTGGCAAATTTTAAGTTTAAAACATAAGTGAAAACGAATAATTTAACCAACTTAAGCAATTATGGCCATAAAGGATCATGAACTAATATATATATATATATATATATATATATATATATATATATATATATATATATATATATATATAACCCAAAAATAAAGTATCTACCACGTGTGTGCTAGGAACCGATTTCACAAGTCTACAGGTGTACTAGTAGAATATACAAAAAGATGAAATAAACTGCCCTACTGTCTGAAAGAAGTAGACAGGAATAAACAAAAGAGAACTCCATAGTGTTGCTGTTGAGAATCGCCAAGGGAAGCAACTCACCGTGAAGTCAAGTCCAGGTATGATCTCAGGGTCGATCTCCAGCATGATAACCAGATGCACCCGCCTCAGAACCTGTACAATTAAGTACAGAAGTGTAGCATGAGTACATAAGAAGATATGTGCCCAGTGAGTATCCAGTCGAATCTCGAAGAAGTAGTGACGAGAGGTCGACTTGACACTTACTAGGGTCCAAACAATATAACTAAGCAAAATATAATGAAGGTAACAAGTATGCGAGGATAATAAGGCAGTAAATATCGAACTGTACCCGCAATTCAATTTAAGTGGTGAAACAATAATAAGCAAGTTCTCAATTCATTTCCCCCCAGATTTCTATCAACCCAATAGTCAAGACGTCAAGCAAATTAACATACGCATAGCAGAATAAGGACAACCAGTCTAATCCATCATAATAACAATATTTGTGAACTGCCGAAGGGTCGAACGACACAAACCGTAGATGCATCTACCAAGATGCCGTGGCGTACGACCCCGCTCCCATGAGAGTGGGGGAAAACAACATTCCGCTCGCGGAATAAAATTTGCGAAGCGGTCACATTCACACACAACATCTTTCTTTAAATCCCTTTTAAATGAATAATTCCCTTTAAAATATCAAGTTCCATGATCTTTCTTGAAACAAAGTTACGTACAATGGAGTCATAAAGCATATAATTCGACTTAAGGAAATTCACAGGCATGGTGTGAGCCTAACTACCCGGACATAACAATGATAGTCACTACGCACGGACTCTCGTCACCTCGTACGTACGTAGTCCCCACAACATTAGCACACAATCATTTAACTCGCCTATGGGGACAATTCCCTCTTACAAGGTTAGAAAGGAGACTCACCTCGTGCCGAGCCTACTCTCCGGGTCAAGGAAGCGCCCGAAACTCCAACTCATCTCCCAAGGACTCGAAACTAGTCAAATGTTGCATAAATAAATTATTTTATACTAGAAAGTATGAAGTTCCTCTATTTAAATTATTATCTCATCCTAAATTGAAAAATCCCAAAATACACCCTGGGGCCCGCATTCTACGATTCCAAGAATTTTTGAAGGAAACACTCACCCATAGTCTAAGGATCAACATTATGTGATTTTTGAATGTTTTCATAACCAATTCCATGGTAGTTCCCTCATTTTCATAAAAACCTAGATTTTTGCCCTAACTCATGATTTCTACTAATTAGGATGTTAATTCACCTAGGAATTCAAATATTAAACCAACATTAGAGTGGAATTTACTTACCTTTAAGTTGCTAGGTCGTTGGTCTCTTTTGCATGCTCAAAATCGCCCCAAGGAAGAAAATGGATGCTAAAAAATGGAGGATTCCCGTGTTTTAAAACAGTTACTGCCTACAGGGATTCCGCACCTGCGGCTCCAGAACCACGCCTACGGTCTCTCGCCTGCGAGAAAAAGCTCGCACCTGCAGAAATGGGCAAGGGGGGTCTGGGCTCGCACCTGCGGAGAGGAGCCCGCACCTGCAGCTCCGCTTCTGCGGATTTTGATCCGCACCTGCGAGAAATGGGAAGCCTCACTTGAAGCCGCACCTGCGAGTCAAGGACCGTAGAAGATGTCTCGCACCTGCGACTGGGACACCGCAGCTGCGGTCGCACCAGATCTGGTGCACCAGTAGCTATTTTTGCTGGTTTTTTGCCTCGTTTCATGATCGAGCGACATCTGGGCCCACTCGAGCCCACGTCCAAATATACCAACAAGTCCCAAATCATAATACGGACTTGCTCGGGCCTTCGGAACACCCAAAACAATGCTAGAACTCAAAATCACATCTCAAAACCCATAGAATCAAACTTAAGAACTTTAAGTTCTTGAATTCTCTTTCAATGCGCGGAACCTATCTATACTACTCGGAATGACACGAAATTTTGCAAGCAAGTCATAAATGACATAACGGAACTATTCCCGGTCTCGGAATTTCATTCGGACCTCGATAACACGAAAACACGTTCCAAACCTAAATTCTTGAACCTAAGGAATCACATTTCACTATATGACGCCGAAATGCTCCCGGGTCATCCAAAACTCGTTCCAAACAAATGCCCAAGTCCAAAATTATCATACGAAGCTACCAAAATCATCATAACTCGATTCCGAGGTCGTTTACTCAAAACGTTGACCGAAGTCAAACTTGGCCTTAAAATCCGTTCCTTATACCAAGTGTTCCTATGACATTCCAAACTCTTCCAAATCCCGAACCATCCGTCCCTACAAGTCATTAATCATAAAAAGCAACTACGGGAAGTCTCATTTAGGGGAACGGGGTCCAAACACGCAAAACAACCGGTCGGTTCGTTACAAGGCCAGTGGTGGTCGGAGAAAACATAGAAGCACCATGGGAGGGGGTTTACACCGGTGACGGTGACTAGGGTTAGGGTTAGGTTGAGAGAGAGTTAAGAGATGAGGGGAGACGATGGAGGCGAGGTTGGAGGGAATGAGGAGGGTATGGGGTAATTTAGGATTAATTATGGTAAGGGTGGATGTGGACCGTTGATCTAAAAGATCAACGACCACGATTATATGGGGGTTATTGGGTCGGGTAGGCAAATTAGGTGTAGGGGTTTGGGCTGGCTTTTTTTTTTTTGGGTTAAAATAAAGGGGGTTTTGGGTTGGTAAAAAGGTTAGGTCTGAAATAAAAAGGGTTATTCGTTAAATACCCAAATAATTGTTAAAAAAATAATTTATAAAATAATTAACATATTATAAAAAAATAATTTTCATGCATAGAAATGTATTAAAATAATTACTCAATATTTAAAAAATACAATGAGCTATTTTCTGGTAAAATAATGTAATAATGTATGCATAGGCTATAATTGGAAAGTTAATGCAATTGTAACCCAAAAAATGTAAATGTGACTATTTGTCCAATAATTGAAGCCTAATATAAATATAAATAGCAATATTAAGCCATGAAATTGTTATAAAGTCATTTGTGATGCAATTCGTAATTTTTTATGTAAATAAAATGTTGGGATAAATTAATTTAAAATGTAGAAATTATGAAAAAAATATCAATTGATGGTAATGCATAGTTTTGAAGGTATATGTGCATTTGAAAAAAGTTTTATAGGGAAAAATTGGGGATCAAAAAATCCATTCAAACTTTATACATTAATGGAGAGTGGAAGGAACCTCCCCTGCCATGTGTAACTGTGGCCTTTGCAGAAGCAAGTTGTAAGAAGACGAGATATCCACCACTTGGAATAACACCAGGAACTCAACGGGTCTAATTTGCAAAGCTAGATAGAATTCCCCAATAACGGCTTTTGCGACCTATCCAAAGACCTTACCCTCACATGGATTTCCTTCACCTCTTTTATATGGATACCTAATTCTCGCAGAGTGGAGAATGGGAAAATGTTTGCTCCGAATCCCCGTCAACCAAAACTCGAGATATGACCTTGTCTCCACACTTGATAGTGATATGTAAAGCTTTGTTGTGATCTATTCCCTCCACAGGAAGCTCATCCTTCCGAAATGAGATCTTATTTGTCTCTACCATATTCCCAATAGTTGTTGTCAGTGCCTCGCTGGTGGTATTTCCTGGAATGCTTACTCCACTTAATACTTTTACCAAGGCATCCAAGTAGTTGTCAAAACTCATCAACAAATCAATGATTGATATATAGGCATAGGTCTTTCTAAATTGTTCCTCTATAGAGTACTTCCTTAACCAGCATCTTCCTCTAGAACTCTATTTCCTCTAGATAAGTTATATTCCTTATCTAGTTTTGTTCTCCATTTAAAGTTCCTCGATTCAATTCTTCGGGAGTATAACATCTCCTGGATCGAGTCATCCCATGAGAGGCCGCATTTTCTATAATTTTTCCTTTTCCTTTTGACTGATAGGTCCACGAAACTGCCTTATACTCATGATTCCAATCCATTTGACAGTTGTGGCGGGCAATGGTTGATATGTATGGACCATTACTGGCGACTTTAGTTGCACAATGATTAACGGGACTACCCGAGGAGTTGTCCTTTCCTACTTCAGTTGTCATGCCGAAAACTCAGGGAGCGCGACCGAATGTCACGACCCGAAATTCCACCTTTCGGACCGTGACTGCGTCTAACGTTGAACCCGCTAGACAAGCCAACGTATACTACA